>SDVV010033301.1:0-11314 GCA_016164225.1 Gammarus roeselii
GGATCATTTCTCACTGAATTCATTGAAATAATAATTAAAAATTACACTCAACGGAAATGTGTAGTGGGCATTTCATTTCAGACATATCATTTTTATTCCTTTAGGAAATAAGTAATACAAAAGATACCTGTACCTTCCATCTCAATTCTTCGATAATTTCACCCTGAACTAATAAGCTACCTCAAATGTTTCGTGACCAAATTCGTAATAGGATCACTCTCGACGTATGGTAGCGCATATGACGCGCCCAAGTGGCTTTGGCGGCTCCACCTGCGAGTCTAAAAGTACCCTTTTGAGCCACGGCGGTTTTGATGCTTGTACTTCTTTGATGGTCAATTCCACACGAGATGAGGATAATTTTTTAATTATCACAATCTGCATTATTCAGTGCAAAAAAAAATATAATCGGAAGTAGTTTCCAAGTAAATCGAATAGATATATGGGATAATCTTTTAACATCGGGGGCTGTAACTTTTTAGAAACGCTGACCTGTTCAAAATGGTGAAGACTAGAGAGTCTACTTTATTTGCGTAGAAAACGGGCACGGTGTTCCTTATAAGAAAAGATAATAACTAACTTTTACGTGATGCTTCGCATGCTTTTCCTTCTGGTGAATTGTGTTGCTTTTCCTCCTTGACGAGTGATTGGGAGAGATGCATCGTTTTGCTGGGAAATGGTTTCATGTCATGTGAGGAAGAATCTTCCCTGAATTCATGTTAAGTTAATGATATTTCGCCTAAATGAATAAAAATATTTGCTGTTGGTAGTCAAAGATTACGGCTGCGTAAAGTTGATGATTGGTTACTTCACGCCTGCAGGGTTGTGCAACAACCAGTCGAAGAATTCAATAAGCCGTCTAGATTGCTTAGGAAAATCAATCTTACCGTATAGCTTTGGCATTTCATACTCGTTTGTAGACTCTGATACTAGTTTAATTTATCGTTATCAAAGTGATGAATTGACATATCAATCCATAGTTCATTGGAAAAAATAGTTCTACATAGTTACGTAAAATTTAAATTATTGTAGCAGCGGCTCTAATTACCTATTGTTAAAGAATGAACATCCACTGGTTTTCCTCTCCCACCCAGAGGACAACCCTAGCCCGTGTCGGGGAATCGAAGAGTTTCATTGCAAGGCGGGAGGAATGCACCACGATTGCCTTCCCTCCACCTGGATATGCAACGGCATCAAAGACTGCCAGGACGGGTCGGACGAGGAAGCTTCTTTCTGTGACAGTTATCACGTGAGTTTACTACTTGGCAGCGGAGGTTCCGCTAGACTGCAGGAAGTCGGGCGAGGAAGCTCCCGCTGCAAATTGGCTCGACTTGGCAGAGGTCCCCAAAGTCTCTGGAGTCGAACGGTCAACACAATTAAAGCTTTAATATGTTGTAAAGGGAAGATTAATATAGTTCTTGTTAGGACTTGAACCTGGTGGTTTTCAAATCGCCACGAATGTCGATGGCTTGGGTCAAAGGAATATTCCATTCGACTAGCGGGTGCTGCTTTCGGTCAGATTCGTTGGGTAACTCGTGAAGACAATTCTTCCCTACGTCAGGGTATACAATCTGGCATCTTGAATTGAAAGTGTTGAGAATAATGAAGACTGAGTCTCGCTCTTTCATTTATTGGAAACCAAGATTCCGTAACAGCCTCTGATATTTCTTGTTGCAGTACACAGCAACCTGCGACTACGCAGACCACTTCGAGTGTCCCTCCAACAGTCGGTGTCTCCCCAACAATCACAAATGCGACGGATTTCCGGACTGCCCTCATGAGGAGGACGAGGGCAACTGCACTGCGCTCATCCACGGGGTAATACTCTGGGGTTCATTCATAAGGTCTCTACGTATTGAACTGATGGAATTTAGAAATCCGGACTTAGGACTTGTCGTTTGTTGCCCTGCGTTTGATTCTATATGTAACCATCCGCTAAACCATTGAAGTTTCCCTAATTATTTGAAGAATATTGGACACCTCGATCTTCCATGTCTGTATCTGTGAAAGTAACCCAACTTACGCCTTAGATACCCCAAAATGGTAGACAAGATGATGAATCGTTACGGACATTGTTTGCTCAAGTATCGACACCAGTTTGATAGCATTTTTTGTACTTGTTGCCTGTATCATGGTTTCGCATGAATATTCCATGTAACCTATGGAATAGCTAGCAAGATGACGTGCATTGAAATAAACCTCTTCAGTTTGAATAGTTTGGTTCACTTTCAGCAGTCCACCTGCGGTCTGGAGCAAGTGCCCTGCGCTGACGGTAGTCGTTGCATCTCTCGCATCTTCCTATGTGACAACACCGCGGACTGCCATGACGGGTCCGACGAAAGCCACTGTAGTGAGTTGGGGCAACACTGCAGTTTTCAGGACAGGTACAAAGAGCCACTAACGGGTTGGGGAGGTGGCGGAACCAAGCGCCGTTGACTTGTTCAGTCAGATAAGCGCAACAAGATCGAAAACTTTGTTATACAGCGGCACACAACCCTCAAACATCGTGATGGAGGTTGCGTAGCGAAAAGAAGCTCTACAATATATAACTGATTTTCCATGCAAAGCAAAACCTTTGGGAATTTCTTACAATGAAGGACCCCTTGTTGGCAATGTCATTGGAAGTCTAGGATCTACTTTATGTCCACTCGTTTTATCGATCTTGCGTTATTTTTGCATCCCAGTAGCTCCATCCCGGTAGCCCCAGGTGTATCCACAATAAACCTAACGCAAATTTGGCATATGGCTCACATTGCCGGAGCCACTGCAAGAGTATAGCTTGTGAAGCTTACGTTGAAGGACATTGATTGGGTTACGCATTTCTCTGATAATTATCTTCCAACTCCGTATCTGATGCACGAGTAGTAACCCCTTGTGTGGAAGTTCGTGCTGTTCATGAAGTTTTAACAATTCTAACGATCAGGAATCAAATTCCAATTTTGAATTTGGTCGATAAAATGACTGAAAACGAGTAGATGCTCGATTTCTAACTATTTCAGAGAAACCGTTACATAGTGCATCTTTCCGCTATCGTGTTTATGAAACGTTGAATCTATGAACCTCCATTATTCTGAGAGCTTTCAGGAGTGATCATCCCATCTATACTCTTCGTAACTGGACAGACTAGCAAATTCACCTTAATTCGTCCAAGGTGTCGGACTATTTTTACAATTGAGCTGGCAAAAATTTGAATTCGATTGCTATAGAAATGAGGAAAAGTAGCAGTATGGGAACCTTCAAACTGGAACTGAGATGATAATGTTTCAACATGTACGTCCATAAACTCTAACTGAAATTTACTTCCTCTTTTTAATTTCTGTGTCGACAAATTATTAGTCAATCATTCATAGGGTGCTTTCAGCCATTCTCTCATTTGGTCGCATTTCCGTTATCTCTGATGAAGAACCCTGTTCAATTATCAGACTGATCTTTAATGACTCAAAATTTTTCTAGTCAGTTTCCGTATACTTAACATTGTTCGAGTGTATGTTATCAATTTTTTCGACATGTTCTAGTTTCCTTAGATGTCGTCTTGAACGTTGAATTGATCGATTAAATGACTCACTTTTCCGGTTATTCCTTATCACTAGTTGAATGCAACGTTATATATGTCTTGACATAGTGAATGGAGAAGAGCTTGTCCTCCCATCGTCAATGGATTGTTGGGTTGTGAAGGAAAATCTTCAAACTATCCTCATAAGTTGTTGTATGCATCGGAGCATGAAATTCGTCTCCAGAATGGCAAGCGATGACTCGCTACGTATGAGTGTTCTGACATTTCTTTAATTTCATAGCTTGTGATTATACCTAAATTTTTAAATTTTTCAAAATCCTGGAGGAAGTGTTAGAGCAGCCGAAATGGATTCTGTTGCTGTGGTGTTGGGAATGGAATATGACGTGGATCTGCTCATTTTACTAAACTGAGAAGGTCTGCATTATTGAACGAATGTCATGCCTGCATGGACAAAATTCTGAGAACGGTCTGAGCCGGTCAAGAGGCCTCCAAAGGTAACTCCCTGGCATTGGCGCGAACCAGGGGGCCGATAGTGAGTAGAAATAAACTCCATTTAGGAGGAACCAAGATCCCCTCCAGAGCGATGACGACAGATTCCAACCGCCAAGAACGTCAGCCTCTCAAAGATGACCAGCGCCACCTCAGCCGAAGACGACCGGAGAGATAACCTCCATCAACGAGTTAACCAAGAACGTCCAGGAAACCTGAAATCAACAGAGTCAAGCGACCGGCCCCTATGAGCAGGAAGCGGAAGTTTCCGCCGCAGAACATAACACAATTGACGACAGTCCAGCGAGACCCGAGGGTCATGTTTAGGTCATTTTCTCCATATCCATGAACTAGCAAAGAACCAAATAACTGAATAAACCGAAACTTACGCAAGTAACTCTGCGTCCGACGACAACTTCGACAACTTTTCACCCCTCAAGAACTCCAACAGAGCCCCAAGGGCTGCAAGGAGGAAGCAATACACGCCATTCAACGAACACAACTTGTTCCATTATAGTCGTACTTTTCCCGAACACCTGAAGATCACGTTCGACGCTAACGACAGCGACAGACTGAATATTTGTCCATACACTCTGCGAAAAGAGCTGGGCTTTTCACTGGCCGCCCAGTCCTGAGCGTAGTCACCAGCGGCGACGAAGGCTTTGCCATCGGACAAGACCTTAAACTTCTAAGTGACGTGATTTTTTTCAAAATCACACTCTGTGTAAAGCCATGCAAAATGGTGCACACCTGACTTTTCTCCAACTTCAGGTTAGATCTAAGTTGAAGATATCCCGAAGAATTAATTCGAGGAGTACATCACTGAACTCGTTTGATATGAAGAATGCGTTGCCGAAGCAAAGGTTTCGCCGAGGATCACGCCAAGGAGACTGCCACAGACCTAATACTAAAATTCATCTTCCCTACTCCACCAAAATTTCTAGGCTGTCGCTTCTGCGCCACCAAAACCAAGGTTACACCATTTGAGACGTCAGACTCCGGTGGAACATGGAAGCAAATAGTAAATATGATTAAATTGAGACGTCCGATGCGATGTTATTAATTCCAGAAAAACTGATACACAAGAGGAATCTGTAATGGTAGGCAGAGATGCTCTTACTGCTCGACCATGACCATGACGACCATGACAGACAAGAAGATCCCCAGTCGTGCCAGTCCGAAGAACCGCTGTGTTTTTACAGCCAATTAAACTCGCCCTACCCAACATAGATTGCCCAGAGGAGGAGACTGAGAGATCGATTCTCCAATACCAGATAGATAACGGGGTCTGGTGACGAGAGGATGTCTCGATGCGCTCTTCCAGAATGACCCTCCTACCCGGGAGAGGAGATCGGTACAATTTCCCACCCACTTCCTCAACGTTCAACGAAAGCGGTGCAAGCCAAGTGGCCTTTTCAATTTATCCATTTATAATGATTAAGTCACTCTCCTAAGGAATTCCACGACAAAGAGAAAAATTTCTGGCCTCTGTCGTAGAACGTGAGCTAAGTAACGCTAGACAGAAGATTACCCAAATAAACTAAACTCGGTTACAGTTGAAATACATCCGTCCTTCAAAGATACCAAAGGAATTACATACACCTCCCGTTACACACCTACAGCCAACCTGTGCTCCTTCGATGAAGGTCTAGCTGAAGATTGCCGAGTTGCCAAAGTCCGTCGAGCAACATTGACTAAATCACGTAACGCAAGTTCTACTGCATACCTAAACACCTTCCCATCCGCCTCAATTATGCCTAAGCAGTCAAATTGACAAGATAACCAAACTCACGACATCCACACATCAGAACAACATCGTAACACGACTCCCAACACTCCTACCTGGCTGCAGTGCTTCCTCACTCGGCCCAGCGACCGCCCCAGCATCAGAGACAGTCCAAGAAATTATTTATGCAGAGATAAGAAGGACGACGAGATGGATGCATCCCCAGCAGTCGACCACACAGCGAGGCTCACTCCTAATGAAACGAAAAGTCAGAGGAGGAAACCTTCAATATCCAGGCGCAACTTGTCAAAAAGACTGGTAACAACACTAAAATAACGGCCCGCCGGGGTTGAAATTCAGAACTACCTCCCTGTCTCAAGTGCCGCTCCATTCGTGGAAAACCACTGCGAGGGACAAGATCCCCCGGTAACAAACCCGACTTACGAACACACCATCGGCGAGAATGATTACTGCCTCGCTGACTGCGCTCATCTCTAAGAGCTAATACGCGAGACCTCTGCACAACCAGTCCTCTTACCTGGCCCGAGTCTGCATCAACTTCGCTTTGGGACTCCGGTGGAACATGGAATCAACTACTACTAACCTGGCCCAAATGCCTCGATCCACACAACAACCACACAGAAATATGTCTACCTCAGAAGAAGAGCCCACTCGCTCACAAAGAAAACGGCACACACCCTCGTCTTCCCACAAGAGCACTCTCAGCCGCGACCGCAGCAACCACAGCAGACCACCTCTCGCCGAAGGTGGACACTCGCATGAACTCTCCCAACCCGGAACCCCTGGGCAAACTCGGAAACGCGAGCACCACAAAAGCTCCATCAAATCACGCGACCACTCTAGATCATTAAGGTCCGAGTGCGAACAGTGGAACCGCCAGGGACTCTAAAACAAGCGAGACTAATAACTTTCATCAATCGCCACTCGTAAACCTTCGGTGATTGGCCTCTAAGAGATCAAACTCCGAGAGACCGCCTCTCTCAGAATCACCCCATATATCATACACCGCCGCGAAGGCCACACCAACGTGACAGCACACGGCGGAGTGGCACTTACGATCCACCAAAGTGTACCTCGCCTCTCTCTTCCCCTGAGGACAGAACTCAAAGCAGTCTCTTTGAAAGTATGCGGCTCAAGGCCAATAACAGTGATATCCATCTACTAATCACGAAGCCATGACCTCTCTGAAGCACTGATGACTGAATCGCCAAACCAACTGCCCTCGCCAATACTCCTTGGAGACTTCAACAGCTACAATGAGGTCCAAATCAAATTAAATTCAACGGCTACTATGAAACATGGGGATGCATGACAACAGACTCCACCATAAACACCACCGTAAACACTCGCAACATGGTCCTTCTCAACGACGAACAACCCACCCGAATCACCCCCGAAAGTGAAACTGACATGGATTTATCCATATGCTCCCCCACTGCCCAACTCTCTTGGAGTATTGCCTTCGACACAAGACTGCTACCATAACCCAGTAATCATATCGCTTCTTACCAACCAAGAAACTATGCTCAAGAACTTTGATATAACTAACTTAAAACCAGCTGGGTGGGAAACTCGGCACACATCACGTTGCTCGATATGGACTGAATCTCCGAAAAAATTCCGGAACACAACCTCGTCACCCAACTAATCGAATAGTTACGAGCTACAGTATAGGCAAGCATTTCCCAAAATGCCCCTTCAACCTTCCCAAAACCATGGTGCCAAAAGCAGCAAGGAGCGAGAGATGAGCGTGAAGAGCTATACCATGGCTGCCGACGCGCAAGGTTCCCCAGGAACGGAGTAGCGTGGTGACGGGCATCTGCTGTACATCGAAAACTTCGAGTGGTGATGAAACGTGATAATTGGTCTCGATTAGTTGACACTATTAATCGAAACTCTCCCCTCTCCCAGGTATGGGAAAAATTCAACGTGTTCAGTGAAAACCCGAGCGACCTATTAACAAACTTCCAGACTGAGGCAGATTATTCTTCCCACGGGGAAATGGCAAATGAACTGGCTCAGACGTTTCGCCAGATATCGCGATCAACAAACTACACTGCTGCTTGCCAACGGGAAAGGACTTGCGAGAAAGTGAACATCTTGACTTACTTTTTCTAGAAACGATGCCGTCCTACGGGGGAGTCGGCATTAACTTCGCGTTGGGACTCCTGTGGAACATGGAAGCATATACTAATTCTAGAAACTATGAGTCTTGAAACAAACCTTTCTCCCTCAACGAATTACGTTACGCCATAGACTATACACGTGAAACTTCACATTGGCCACACCGGGAACACGTCGAAATGATCGAGCATCTCCCAGATGGCGCCCGTGAGCATCTAGCAAGTGATTAACACTCTGTTTTCACTTATTTTTTCCCGATCAATGGCGGGAATCTACAATTATCCCAATACCCAAACCCGGGAAATTTCACGGTGACCCACATTACTAACGCCCTATCGCTCTCACCAACGTCCTCTGCAAGACAAAGGAAAGAATGAAGACGCGTCTTGTCGACTCGGAGCTTGATATGCATTCAGGCCTGAACAGCATCCAGTGAGGCGGCCGCAAGCGCCACTCACGACGGACCCCCTTGTAAGACTGGAATCTGACATTAGACGAGCATTTGTTCGAGGGGAACACTAGTTTCCAAAATTTTCGACGTGGAAAATCATAAGAAACTACTTGGAAATATGGCATCATTGAGGATTTCCACCGCATAGGGCTGTGAGGCCACTTACCACGTTACATCCACCAATTCTTGCAAAACCGCACCTCCAGGGTCAAGTTCAGCGACACCTTGTCGCTATCCTATCCGCAGGAAATGGGCGTCCCCCAAGGAAGCGTCCTCGGTTATCTGTATACTCAAAATCGACAAGATAGCAGACATTCTCCCGCGCGACGGAAGATTGCTTCCATCACTATACGTAGACTACTCACAAATAAGCTACGGGCACCCAAGCCTCATAACAAATGAACAGGAACGTCTGAAATCTAAGACCGCCCTACGGGGAGTCTGCATTAACTTCGCGTTGAGACTCCGGTGGAACATGAAAGCAAATAATAATAAATTCTGAAATCTAGGCCTAGCCGGGAACTGGGCCTCCCTAAACGGAATCGGATTCTCCCACTCCTATACGAAAAGCATGCACTTCACTCGTGTGGCAGTCTTACACCTATAACCACCGCCCTACGGGGCAGTCTGCATTAACTTCGCGTTGGGACTCCGGTGGAACATAGAAGCAAATAACAACAACTACACCTATAACCAGCCCTAACGCTGAACATCACTCCGCTAGTATACGAGGGATCTCTAAAAATCCTCTGTCCTGTGTGGGACCCTAACTGTAATGGCGACCTCAAATTGCATACCCTGGAGACTCTCTGCATAGAAGCAATCGGGC
Source organism: Gammarus roeselii (assembly GCA_016164225.1). NCBI lineage: Eukaryota > Metazoa > Arthropoda > Malacostraca > Amphipoda > Gammaridae > Gammarus > Gammarus roeselii. The sequence goes on from SDVV010033301.1 coordinate 9,152, forward strand.
TTATCCTCTCTGTAACATCCTTGAAATTCGGAACCGATATGGACACCGGCATGACAATATTCAGATCATAAATACGCTCGCGCATTGACTTGGGAGCAATTGTTTAGGCTTCAGCAGCCAAACCTCTGCTACTTCTCTGAATCATCGTAAATAACGCCCTGCGTATCACAACCGGTGCGTTCCGTTCCACACCCATCAAATCGCTGAATGTGCTTGCAAACGAGCTTTCTTTTACGCTCCGGAAAGACTAGCTCATTACAACACTTCTTGGGGTGGATGGATGATTATTCATTGTGTAGACCATTAACACTTTATTTTAGTATTTTATTTCTTCTTGCTTGGGCTCTCATCTTTCTCTGCCCTTTTTTCATGGTGATCGATTTTGTATTGATTATAAAATGTATCGTTAGAGGCCTGCAGATTTCTTAGGTGGACTTTGCGGTGTGTTAGTTAGTCTAATCCAACCTACGGTGGGTGAATTTGTGCTCTCCGGGCGCCTAATGAATTCCCGAGGTCTTTAACTGCACTGTGCGTGGAGGGGACGAGGCGAGTCAAGTCTAGGCAGGCTGAGGCGAGTGGAGACTAGTAGACTGGTGGGGCAAAGAGTCGAGACAAACCGAGGCTGATTCAGACTAGGTGATACGAGAGTGGGGGGGTGCTTGCGGGCCCGGACGACTTGCGGGATCCGGGGGTTTCGGGAACCTAGGGGACTCTGAAAACCAGGAGTAATTGGGGGGATCCACTTGGACCCTTTCAGGGAACTTTGGGACTCTCTCAAGACCCTTAGGGACTCCCTTGAGGAACTTTGGGACCAGTTTGAGGCCCCTCTGAACCCTGGTACCCCTGGCTCCCCCTCCCCACACTGTAAAACCCATACACGGAAAAATGTGTAAGTGAAATGCTTGAGTAGAACAGTTGAACATTGCAGTCCACGGATTACTGACGCAGAGGGCAAGGGTCTCGTCGAGGCTGGTCGAGGCGCGTCGAGATCGGTAGATCAGGCTAAGGCGAATAGAGTTGGTCGCGCGGCGAGCCGAGACTGTCAGAGGTGATTGGAGACAAGCCGAGATGAGCTGAGACGAAAGAACCCGGGGAGCTCGGGGGACCCGAGGGACCTTCCAGGATTCGTCGGGCTCTTTTGGGACCCGAGACACCTGCCACCCCCCCTAACCCCGGGATAGTTGAGGGGAAAAAAATAGTTAGCGCAGACTATTCGGTGTCTGCGTTGAACCTACTGTACCTACGTCGAACCTACTGTGCCTACGTCGAGCCTACTCGGTAACTACGCGTTAAACCTACTCTGTATCTAGGTTGGACCTTCTTTGTATCAGAGTTGGATCTACTCTGTCTGACTTATTCTATATCTATGTTGGAGCTACTCTGAATCTGCGTTGAACCTGCTTTTAATATACGCTGCACCTACTTAGCCACTCATCAGTTGCCTTGCGAGGGAGTCAACATAAACTTTGCGTTGAGACTCCGGTGGAAAACAAAATCTAAGAACTGAGAAAAATCCAGTACAATTTCAAGACAAGGAGCTACATCAGATAGTCTAAGTGTCCTCACCCAGCTGAAAACTCTGCACCTTGATCACCCTGCCCTTAGAAAAATGCAACACGACCTATTCACAATATCAGAGGCAAGCCAGGCGGTCGAGTTCTGCTGGATCCCTGGACATGCAGGATTAAGTGGAAACGAACGCGCAGATTTCCTCGCTAAACGGATGTCTACCCAGCAGGAGCAATTCATCTCTATACATTACCGAGACTGGTTCCCAGTCATCAACTCGCGCATAGCAACACGATGGAACGACTCTTGGCAACTATGTGGACAAAAAAATGCTTGCAGTTGAACCATCCGTGGGAGAGTGGGACACCAGGTTTTCTAATAGGAGAGACCAAGTGTTCATCAACCGTCTATGCACGGGACACGCGTGGATAACTCACAACCACCTAATGGACGTAGACATGGGACCGAACGCACCACCATGGCCCTGTTGCCGCCAAACTGCAGTAAGCGTGAAGCACTTGCTAGAGCTTTGCGCAGAGGCAGTATCGTAACCAATGAGTGACCAGTGAGTAAGAAAACACCATCGCATACTGTTCTTCGCGTCTAAGCTCCAAAGTTTACAAGTTTCCAGGGTATAGAAACTTTTTTTGCTGT
>SDVV010033302.1:0-11314 GCA_016164225.1 Gammarus roeselii
AATCGCACCTTCAGAGTTAAGGTCGGCGACACCTTATCACCATCCTATCCGCAAGAAATGGGCGTCCCCCAAGGAAGCGTCCTCAGTGTCACTCTTTTTATACTCAAGATCGACCAGATAGCAGACATTCTGCTATCAAGACCCGCTGCAAAAATGCAAGCGGACTTATCCTTTTCTTAACATCCATGAAATTCTGAGCCGTTATGGACACCGGCATGACGTTATTCAGAACATTAATGTGCTCGCGCATTGACTATGGAGTAATTATTTACGGTTCAGCAGCCAAAACCACCCTAGAACCTCTCTCAATCATAGTAAATAACGCCCTGCGTATCACAACCGGTGCGTTCCGTTCCACACCCATCGAATCCCTGGATGTGCTTGCTAACGAGCTTCCTCTTCCACTCCGGAGAGACAAACTCTCACTACAGTACTATTTCAAGACAAGGAGCTACATCAATAGCCCAGCACTCAGTGACGTCACCAACATTCTTGATAAACTCCTCTTTGCGGATAAAAAGAACATTTGCGAACCTTGTTCTCTACTCGTAGATAACTTACTGACCTCGCTGAACATCAGACGCAAGGCAATCAAGCCTTTATTCTCCTATCGAATTCATCAAATCAAAACACTAACGTGGATGATCTGCCCACCACTGGTCAACCTAGATGTGCATACGTACCCCAAAGCAACAACCCCAACCAACACGCACCGCCGAGAATTCTCACGACTACTCGATGAACAGTACTCTGAGCACCGCTATATATACACTGACGGCTCGAAAACACCGAACGGAGTGGGAGCCGCCACCATAGGCGAGGGGACCTCTCGCTTGGCCACCCTACCCCACGAGGCCTCTATATTTTCTGCAGAGCTACACGCACTCGGACTGGCCATCTCCACTACAAAAAGTGACCGCCACCCTAAAAGGATTATATTTTCAGATAGTCTAAGTGTTTTCACCAAGCTGAAAACTATGCACTTTGATCACCCTGCCCCTAGAAAAATGCAACACGACTTATTTACAATGTCCGAGGCAGACCAGGCGTTCGAGTTCTGCTGGATCCTTGGACAAGCGGGAATAAGAGGAAACGAACGCGCAGATTCCCTCGCTAAACGGATGTCTACCCAGCAGGAACAATTCATCTCTATACATTACCGAGACTGGCTCCCAGTCATCAATTCACGCATAACATCACGATGGAACGACTCTTGACAACAAAGTGGTCGAAAGATGCTTGCAGTTAGACCATCCGTGGGAGAATGGGATACCAGGTTTTCTAATAGGAGAGACCAAGTGTTCATTAACCGTCTATGCCCGGGACACACGTGGATAACTCACAACCACCTAATGGACGTAGACATGGGACCGAATGCATCACCAAGCCCTGTTGCCACCAAGTGGCAATCAGCGTGAAACACTGACTAGTAGATTGTGATTGTGATGCACTCGCAGCAGCCCGACGAGCCTTCTTGAACCCCCCGTGCAACCTGCAATGCCTGCTCACAAAAACGGAACGCCGGAAAACACTGATCGATCTCGGAAAACACACAGGCCTCTACGAGGTAGTGTAGAGGTAGCGAGGTCTGAATCATCTCCGATCCCGAACTCGCTGTCCTCCCTGCGCTCTAATAGATTTTTTTAACTTTAACTTCGTGCACGAAGCTGTGCAGAATCAACGGACCGTCGTGCCACGAGAAGAAGCCCTCAGTGACTACACGTTGGAGCTCCGGCGGTGAACGGAGGGAGCTGCCACTACTCCTCTCGCAGAACCGACTGCATCTGCATCGAACCTGCTCTGCATATTTGCTTTAGGTTAAACTCACTTCGTATTCGTGGAGGTGCATTACATAACGTGAAACGTGTCTAGGTGGCTCCGAAATTGGCTCACGGGCCGCAAGCAACGGGTCTGTATCAACCAAGGAAAAAGTCAGTGGGCTACGGGAACATCAGGAGTACCCCAGGACTATGTTCTTTGGCCCCTTCTCTTTGTAGTCAATGTAAATGGTTTCGACACCGACAATGTTAGCAAGTTATCAAAATTTGCTGACGACACTAAACTCTGCCACAAAGCGGACTGTGAGCAAGTTCGCATAGCAATCCAAAGGGATCTTAATAAACTAGTGGACTGGTCTGATAAGTGGCAAATGAACTTTAATATTGAAAAAATGTACTGTTATGCACATCGGAACACAAAATTGAAATTTTGCTTCCACAATGGTAGACCAGCCCAGCATATGACTAAAGTAGACCAACAACGAGACCTTGGAATATTAATCACCAAAGACCTCAAAAGAAAACAAAAGTGGAAGCTAGCTACAAAAGAAAAACAACTGAGTCCTTGACTCCATATCCAGAAACTTTCACTGCCAGTCCAGGCACATCGTTCTTCCGCAATATACTTCAATCGTCTGGCCTCACATGGAATTTGAAGTAAAATTTCGGTCCCCTCATCTAAGAGGGATATTAATAAAATTAAACTATTCCAGCACCGAGCAACAAAAATGATTCCGGAACATATCCGCAAAGATTCGACGAACTTAAACTGATATCACTGAAAGAATAAAACTTAAGGGTCAGTTAATAGAAACCTTCAAATACCTAAACGGATTTACTAAAGCTATCTATGAATGCCTCTTTGACTGAGATTACAACCCAAGGAACAGAAATAATGGACAAAAACTGCAGCTAAAACCATTCAGAACATCTGTTGCCGAAAACTTCCAATCAGGATACCAGCAATTTGGAACCGTTTACTGTATGATGTGGTTAACAGTGATAACGTAAACACATTTAAACCCGCCTCGCCAAACACTGGGAGACGAATCCATCCCATACTAAGAAAATTTGGCGTTAGGACTACTGCCGCCTAGGTGGCAACAACCTCCTTCGGGCACTGCAGCATCCGGCAGCCCATGAACGATGGGCACGTCATCCTAGGCTGGCCTAGCTGTAGGGCAAATTCAATATTAGAATACTGCTAGAATGGCTCTTCAGCCCGTCTCAGTTCTACTACTCCTACTCCTACTTCTTAAGTAACAATACTAGGAGCACCGCCATACATTCGCCGACAGCTCCAATACAGCGAACGGAGTGGGTACTGCCGCTATGTGCAGAGAAACCTCACGTTCGGGTACCCTTCTTGGAGGAGCTCCTGTGTTTCTGCAGAGCTGTAGGCACTCGAATTAAAACTCTCGATTACAAAAAAAGATGCTCTATCTCAAATACGTCCTATTCTCAGACAGTCTGAATTCCCTCACTCAGCTCAAAACTCTGCACAATGACCACTTTGCTCTTCGTATAATGCAGCTTGTTCTATTTACTATGTCCGAGACCGGTCAAGCGGTCGAACTCTGCTGGATCTCTGCACACTTGGAAATCAGAGGAAACGAGCTTGCAGCTTGCCTTCCTAAAGTGGCGCCTACCCATCATGAACAATTCATCACCGTACATCACCGAAACTTGTTCCCCATCATAAACTCTCGTATAACATCCAAGTGGAATCACATGAGGCAACAAAATGGACAAAATAAGATTTAAGTTAAACCCTTGTTTGGAGTTTTTCAACAGAAGAGACCAAGTGTTCATCAACCGCATGTGCACGGGACACACGTGGATAACTCACAACCTCATACCCCTGTAACCACCAGCAGGCAATCAGCGTGAAACACTTACTGATGGATTGCAATGCACTTCAGAAGCCCGACGAGCTTCCCTAAATCCCTCATGCAACCTACAAAGCTTGCTCACTGACCAAACCATCCGGGAAAAGCTAGTCTGTTCTGGAAAACATGCCTGGACAAGACGAAGCGGTGTATAACAAGCTGCATTCGCATTCTTCCGTACCAATACGCACCAGCTTGCTTATACATCAGAATTGAAGAATTCATTTGACCTAATCCTTTCAACGGTTGCTGTTTTCGCGGACGAAGTTGTGCGAACGTACTAGAATCGACGATCTTCGTGCCCTACGGGGGATCGTGCGATGACTCACGTTGATGCTCCGGTAGAAACGAGGTCTAAAAATCAATCAATCAATCAATCAGTCATCAGAGACGACGATTTCTGACAATGTTGGCCGGTTAATTGATTGAAATATCTTTGCACATGAGGGTAGAATGTGAAAAATTAACAAACAGTGTCGATTGTTGATTCAAGACTTTGACACGTGAATGAATGATGAAGATTGATTCCTTTGATAAAAGACTCGAGCACTCAGAGATATGATCATTCAGGGGTTAGATTCTTTACTCCCTGTCCGTCAATCGATCCCATCGATAACTTTGCTGGAGCAAACTCAGAGGATTCATTACTGTATACACACTATGTTGTAGGTAGGCCTTTCACTGGATAACGCGTCTATTTTAGTTTGACGAAAGATAGCAGAAATACTTGCTCAGTGTTTCCGCAGTTCTGTCACTGTAGCAAGTGGATTGGCTTTCAAGTGCTTCTCAAACCGTTTTATAAAAAAGCTGGTTGGCATTGCTTCTATTTACCACATAATGAGTTAAACGGTTACAGATCGTATGTAGTGGCTCATTACAACATATGATTGAAATTAATGAAAAAAATCTGAAGGAATTAACGTTTAACTGGAGCCTCACTGGTTTTATCCAAGCGAACCTCTAGTTAAGCCTTTTCTAATTTACACGGATTTTAAGAACTGACACCTGGCCTACATATTATGAAGGGTAATCAGTTTCAGCTTTTCGAGTCATCACGAAGGTCTTTGTTTTCAGTTAAAGGATAATTATGCTCCTCGGTGCTGAACCTGTTCATTCTACTTGATATCACATTTTGGTGTAGCATTGAATCACGAATTACATTTCCAGTTATTATAGAACAATTCACATATAAATAACTAGAATCCACTGTGTTAATTTAACATGTAAATGCTCAGGAGATGATTTGATATGAATTTAAAAAAAAGGCGAGTTATTGAGGAAAAAAAGAGGCGGCATGTATTGATTGAAATGATAGTCGAAGTTGAAACGACTTGTGGATTCCATTGAATTTGAAAAGATGACTGTTATTTGGAGACTTCTACAGGCAAGGGAGAAATGTTCCAGGTATTTCATTAATAGTTCTGATGTTTATTTATTCATGCTAAGTGAAAGCTCTGGCTCAAATGAATTGAAAAAAAATATTCATAGATAAAAAGGCTCTGCTTCTATATCATCAGTGATTTTTATTTATTAAAAAATAATCGTCGAATTTTTGCACAGCTCAATGAAGATACGTTCCCCGTAGGACACAAAGATCCGTCGATCCTAGTAGGTTCGCACACCTGCGTGCGCTAAAATAAATAGGAACTTCAACTGTGATTTACAAGTGAGCTAGTGCGTTCTGGAACGGGAAGGATTTAATAGCGCATGGCTTTACACATTTTCATATAGTCCGGAATGTTTTCAGAAAGCGGTTTTTTCCCGGGAGGTTAGGTCAGTTAACAGACTATGAAGGTTGCACGAGAGGCTTAAGAAGTCTCGTCGGGCTACTGCGAGTGAATTGCAATATATGACTAAGTGTTTCACACTGTTCGCCACCTGGTCCCGTGTCTACATTTATTGGATGATTGTGAGTTAAACACGTGTGTCCTGCGCAAATGCGGGTGATGAACACTTGGTCTTCTATTGGAAAACTTGGTTTCCCATTCTTCTACCGAAGGTTTAACGGCAAGAATCTTTTGTCTACTCTGTTGCCACACGTTGTTCCATCGCGATGTTATTTGACAGTTGATGATTGAAACCAGTCCCGGTAATGTTCGTGAAAAATTGTTCCTGGTGCTGTTGACGTGGGTTGACGCAAGTGTAGCGAGAAAATCTGCAAGTTTGTTTCCTCATGTGCACACGTCTCCAGGGATCCAGCCGAATTCGACCGCTTGACCGGTTTCGGACATTATGAATAGATCGGGTTTCATTTATGGTGAGCAGGGTTTTCATTGTACAGAGTTTTCAGCCGGGTGACTAAGCTCAGACTCAGAAAATAGGTCATACATGGGGAGGCGGTCAGTTTTTGCAATGAAGATGTCTAATTCGAGTGCGTGCAGCTCTGCAGAGAATACAGAGGCCTCTTGGGGTAGAGCTGCATAACACCAGTTTTCTCCGCACACGGGGACAGCTCCTACTCCGTCCGCTGTTTTGGAGCCATCAGTGTATAAATGGCGCTGCTCTGACTATTGTTCCTCGGGTTGTCGCGAAAATTCTCAAGATCTCGGTTAGCCAGCGGTGCGTTGATCATGAAGGCTTGATAGTAGTTATAAGTACTACGAAAGTTGCCCTGGAAATAAGTACTACGAAAGTTGCCCTGGAAATAAGTGCTACGAAAGTTGCCCTGAAAATAAGTACTACGAAAGTTGCCCTGGAAAAACGGACACCGAAAATTGCCCTGGGAATACTTACTGCAAATATGCTTTTTGTGAAGGAATTAGATTGGCGATAATTAGTGACTATGTATGCTTTTGTGAAGGAATTAGATTGGCGATAATTAGTGACTCTATGTATGTTTTTGTGAAGGAATTAGATTGGCGATAATTAGTGACTCTATGTATGCTTTTGTGAAAGAATTAGATTGGCGATAATTAGGATGTATATTATTTGTTAACGTGTCTGACTCAGGCGCTGTATTTCTCGGACATGCAGTTATATGTTATAACAAATTGATCAAATTAGTTACTGTTACTTCATAGTGTTACCAAGAACGCAGGTTTTTTGTGACTCGACCGAATATGCTTTTGTGAAGGAATTAGATAAACGATGATTAGGATGTATATTATTTGTTAATGTGTCTGACTCAGGAGCTGGATTTCTCGGACATTGTAGTTATATGTTAAGACAAATTGATCAAGTTAGTTTCTGATGCTTCATACTGATACCATGAACGGAGTTTTTTTGTGAGTCGGCCGATGCATTTGTTAGATCGCATCTCAAGTGCTCTGTATTATTTGGGTCAAGTGAGGTACTGTTGGTACATAGAGCCTGCCCGTGCGGGGTGGGGAAGAGGGGAGTCAGTCGCGCGCGATAAGGGGGCTACATAAAAACACCCCTGGAGGTAGGGACTCCATATATGCTTTTAGTGAAGGAATTAGATAGACGATAATTAGGATATATGTTATTTATTAGTGTGTCTGACTCAGGCGCTGTATTTCTCGAACATTGAAGTTTTATATTAAGACAAATTGATCAAGTTAGTTACTGATGATACGTAAAGATACCAGGAAACGAATGTTCTTTATGAGTCGGACGATGTATTTGTTAGGATGTATATTATTTTTTAGTGTGTCTGACTTACTCGCTGTATTTCTCGGACATTGTAGTTATATGTTTATTTTCTTCTATTCTGGTCAAGTGAGTTGCTTACGATACATAGAGACTGGCCGTGACGGGTGGGGAAGAGGGGAGGGGTCGACCGGACTCAGGCGGTGTCCAAACCGCAAATGCTAATTAGCGATTTATCTCTTGATGTGTGGTCACACAATGATCTTATCTCGAGACAAGATCATCTTGGGGAATTCAGTTGCCTTACGATATCTTTCAGATTCCTTCTGGTATCTTTTTGCTTTTATTCACGAGTGCTTACGTACGGATTATAAAGATGTAAGTTATTAGGTCTTCTCGATACTGTATACGATTGTATTGGAATATTTCGCACGGTAGGTGCATATATTACTATGTATGTTATTGAATGACTCATTTGAATAGAAGTTTTTACAACTCTAACCTAAATTGTTAGGATATTCGATGTAGTTATGCAAGAAATATGGGGTATTTATTAGGAGAGCTTAGATAGTTGTGCTTTATTTGACTCATTTTCAGAGGATGTTTGATAGAGTTTTTTAGCGGTGAGATGCTTGATGTTGAATATAGGCAATAAACATTTACAGGTTCTAACATGTTCATGTTGACGTGCTTTCATCATTTTATACGAAAATGTCCTATTTCTGACTATACTTCTACTTATTTTTCCCAATACTGTACCCATGTGACCTCAGAAGTTGGTGAATCAGATGCAAGATATGTCTGAAGTATTATACGTGACTGGAATAGGTCTAGAAATTTGCTATAGATTTGAATTATATCGTAGTAAAAAATAGCGTTATTCTCATGATCTCAGAGTTAAATGTCAGATATTTTGGAGGAATGTATGTTTAAGAGGTGCAAGTCCATTATGCATCTTCATGGAATTTGCGTTATTGATCCCTGCAAATGTATACTTTTCCATTTAGAAGACGATTTACTGAATGGAGGGGTCCTAGACCATTTACGGTTTTGCGTTCCTTCACATAAGAAGATATATTTACCTACGATAGCTTAGGGTGCTGTGTACAACTTCAATTAGCTTAATATCATCACATATTCAACGTGGGGCAAAAGGCGTTTGGTGCATTTTCAATGCTAGTTCAATCGAGTTATATTTAGGATATTGCAAACAAAGATTTATTAGATATATTATTTTTATTGATAATAGATTATGACATGGGACATCATTTTACGAAAAACATAACATTTTCACCCCAAAATTCGACGTGAGCATCTTGACGAAACATAAATAATGACTTCGACCTCGCTCTCTTGTGTTTTCTTGATCCTTGGTACCAGTGTCAGTCTGTGGGTTCTTTATCAATGACGTATATTTATCCACACCTGAAGATGCCAACTCGTCTTATCGATGTAGGATTTATCATCTGGGTGTTTTTTTTTATCTGATCTATTGGTGTTCGAGACTAACGCCCTTAGTACACATTTTAGATAAACGAGGACCTTTGGGAGAAGTGTATGCAGTACTTGTAATCCTATCCTTCTATCCAAAAGTTTGTTTATAGTCTTCAGCGAGCTTTTCATGGATGCTAATTTTAATCACTATTACATGTTGGAGACATCAAATCGTTTCAGATTTTCTCCTTGCTATTATCCACATTTCCATTCATTATATTGCCACAGAAATCCGAAATATACCCAATTCTCCTTGCACCCAAATGTTTATGACAGGATTTTCTCTTCTCATGCTTCCTTACCAACATATTTGTAACCAAAGTCAGATATACATTTGATTTTATTATGTATTTTTTTTCACTTCCTATACTTGTCACCCTTTCACTACCCCATTTAATAATTCGGGTTCCTTCAACTTTAGCATTTTTTTTTTCTTCACGCATTTCAATATCACTGTCACTGATATCCATCTCACTGAAAGTATCCCACGGTTTTCCCCCTTATTTTCATTATTTTCAATTCCGGTTAGGGCTTGGGTCTTCCTCCAATCATATCGATTTGGCCATTTTCACCTAATCTTCATACATTCTTAGCTTGAGTGTTAGTGGCACCATACTTTCTTTTACGCTCGCACCATTTTGAGCACTGTCTTTCTCATTAGATTGGAAACCCAAGTCCGGATTATTATGTTCTATCAATACGCCCATAGCATCCTTTGAGGTCATATTTCCTCGTTCATTTTCAAGATTAGGTTATTCAAGATAATGCTGTCCTTTCAGATGTTGCCAAAGCCCAAATGTGGAGCCTGATCTGCTTAATTTTATCTCCGCACTGCAAATAACACATACCCCCGTCTATTCATTCCTGTTAAAATATTTCCACATCAAACTGGGCGGCATCTTTCTTCCCCGAAAGCGAATCGCTATCTGAAGAGTACAGATATGAGTCCAATTTATACATACAGGATCGTTACCTTCACTGCGTTGGCACATGTATGGGTTACCATGTAGACATTTACACACATAGTGTGCAAAAGGGTTGCCACACACTGCCGGATGCATTAATATAGTCTCAACTTAACCTATCCCATAGAACAACATCCCTTGCTGTTGATACAAGGTATTTCATCTGCATCAGCTTCATACTATGTTATGTTAAAAGAAGTATTCATCCTATCCGATCCTAACCAATCTTATGCACGGTATTCAGTCATTGTTCTATACAATGCATGATACATTTCTCCACTTGTCTCTACATTTGATCTATCCTATGCAGTTTTGACACCTAATTATTTCTACTTCGCAATCCATATATGGAAGGAGAATGAAGAAAACAGGATTTGGGTGACTGATTTCAAGACATTTCAGTCGTATGTAACTGAGTTCAAAGAAATAAGAATGTGTATCTTGAAATTTATATGTCCCGAGCAGAAAACTTCCACACATGTAAGAAAGTTTGGTTAGTGGAAAATAAATTCTATCTAGGAAGTAAACAAAATCTGGATTATATGATGGATTTTTTTTCGGATAGAGATTGGAGGTATATTGAATTGGATAAGATTCGAATAATTAAAGTTCGCATAGAAGAAGAAGAAGAAGAACATTTATGGAAATGCGGGGATCTACATTCATGGAAACACGGGGATGGAATAGGTTTCCAAATTTAGTATCAAAGATATGGTGGAGTATATGAAGGAATTTGAGAGGAGACTGATGCATAGTGATGATGGTTATGTTTGTATGTTCGCACCATGTTGATACAAAATGCAGAAACATTGATACATCCAGCAAGACAGGGTGACTATACGAGCCATGCTGTAATCGAAAAAAAAATCGATAGAAGTCATTGATGATGTCAGCAATATCTGTTATCAATACTAATAATGCAATAATAAACCATGTCAATCCCTAATTAAATTGTTTATAATATCCTAAAAACTCGAAGGTTAAGCAATGAATTTGCATATGACGTGTAAGTAGGAGGCAACATCGAATTGTCGTGAAAAATTTGGTAGATCAAAATTGGAAGTGGGTATCAGAACTGGAAAGGTTAGATCAAAATGTAGAGTCAAGTGAAGCAAATTTGTTATGGATTGTATATATCAAAGACAAAATACCGTACATAATTTAAGTAAGGTTAGGTTTTTGATATGTACATACGCATACAGGTCTAAAGACATACATACATACGTAATTGATCGCCGAAACGAGTGATGATAGGCTTAAAGATTTGCATGCGCATTATAATAGCAAGTTGTAAGACGTGATTGGAGTCAGTGTTACGTGGACGATAAGCGGATACGGACGGATCGTCCTCAAATAGATAAAAATGAATGTTCAAGTGACAAAAATTAGTTCACGTGTTTTGGAAGAAGAAATCTCCGAAGATGATATGAGACGGATCGAACAAATATTGACAAATGTTGATAAAAGCAGTTATCTCAGAATGGGTATAACAAGAATCAAAAGAGTGGGAGATAACATTCATATATGGATGAAGGAAAAAAGAAGTCGGCTCTGGGTAACTGACATCGACGGGTTTCAGTCGTATGTAACAAACTTCAAGGGTAATAAGAAAGTAACACTCGAAATTGATATGATCCGA
>SDVV010033303.1:0-11314 GCA_016164225.1 Gammarus roeselii
AACCATGAAATAGGTAGGACCCTGAAATAAGATTGGCTGTACTAATACTACTGTGAAATAATGTTGCTGAAAATTTTGAGTAAGTCTGCTTGCCGTTGGGCTGATGGTATGATGTGGGTATTCAGTGGTAGGATTGCTTCATGCTGAAGAGTTTCCATAGTTTTGATGGTAAGGTTTAGAAGTTGTTGTTTGCAAGCACATCTTGCCATTGGTTTGTCTGTTGCTCACAGATGTCTGCTCTTTTACTGGGTTAAGGGTTTGAATCTGTGTGATTTGGTTGCTGGTGGACGGTTAATTTTAACGATGGCTGGGCTGCTGAATTTTGCTCTTAAAGGGGGCCAAGAAAGCTGGAAAGAAGCCAAGGACCAACCCGGTGGGTAGGTGTTTTCTGACTACATGGTCAAGTACTGTTATGGTGTTTTGTGGCAGTCACTAAATGAAAAATGGATGATGTCAAAATCTTGTAGGGCATTTGCTGTTGATGAGATGTATTTGTCCCAGTCTGCTCTCTAGTAGTTACAAAAAGTACAAGGGAGCCTTAGTGTAGATTGGGGATCAAAGTTGATTTATTGATCACTATTGGGAGATGGACAGATAACATGTCTTGGTCGACCATCCACTGGCAAAGAGAGATCTGTTGAGTGCTTGGGTTGAAAGGGTAGCAAGTGTGTGTGTCTGTGTTGTTTACTGTGATTAGTGTAACTAGTTGATCAATGAGAACACTGTCCCTCTGGTCAGTGCTTTGCAAGGTGAGCCGTGCGAGGTTGTGCGCATTGAAGTCACCTATGGTGGAGGTGTTGAGGTAATCTAGATGGGGTGTGTATTAGCTTAAGTAAACATGAGCTGGTTGGTGAGATGATATGTTGAATAATTTGTGTTGTAACTTTTGTATTTAAATGAGTACTGATTGCAGTTCAAAGTGTTGAAGAGGGGCAGTCGTGCAAGGCCAATGACAGTTGGGTTTGTGAAGTGAAAATTTTCCTTTACAAATGTAATGAGTCTGCCACCGTTGTTGGGACGGTCGTGGCCGAGTGTTGTGTAACCAAAAAACTTTAGTGCTTTGAATTTTATTTGAGTTTTGTTTGTTCCTGGAGTAAGGAAAAGTAAATGCAATGTTAGTGTAGGAATTGATCAAGTTCAACTTGCTTCTGACCAATGCTATTTGTTTTCATTTGTAATATGCTCAAGTGTCTGGCATTGGCTTTGGGTTGCTGTGGTGGCCTGGTAAGTGACGGTGGGTGTGGAGATGGAGGTGGTAGAGGTGTGGTCATAGAACGTGGAGCTTGGGGCAACATGGGTTGTGACCCAGGTGATGGAGCCGCCGCCGACGAGGGCACCCATCAGTAGAGTGATGTTGAATGTTAGTGCACGGGAGGACTGTGTTATTATTGTCTGTATTAATGCTGTGGGTCCATGTTCCTTAGCTGCACTGGATCGCGCCAACGCGGCGCATGTAAGGGCGCCAGCACGTAGGACATGGGTGTGCATTGGGACCAAGGTTGGCTTCTATGTCACCAGCTCAGAGAAGAAGGGGTAGGAACACACATGTTTGTTCACTTTCCAAGAGGGAAAAAATGTTATGTGTTGTGGCTTTGGTGTCAGGTGTTTTATTGGTAGGCAGGACCTGGGCAGCACACAGGCTGCATCCACGCTGACGCCAGCAACGGCAACTTGAATAGAGTTGGTTGAGGGTTTTTGCAGAATGTTGTCCAAGTTCCCAATGTTCTGACACTGCAAAGGTGAGCAGGTCATCTTGCCACAGTCCACACAAAGCTTATAGGCTCCTCTTGGACATAGTTAGCTACATCAGTAGTAACACAGTGATTGTTTCCTTAAAGGTGCACTAGATTTCGAGCCATTGAAATTCTTTTTACAATTTAAATTGGTGGAACAGGGTACATTTAATAACATGGCAGTCATTTAAAGCATCAAATAGTCCAACAAAATTTCTGCAGTATTACCAATTACCATCTGAAGAAACATGCATGAATAACCAGCACTTTAAAAAATAAGAATATTTTTCCATTCTCATGTTGTTCCCTTATTCAAGTCTAGTGTGGGGAGCAACCCTCTTAAACATCAACCTGTGAGTCTCTTCTGTGTGATGTAAGGTGCTGGTGCGGGTTATTATGTTGCAGGCGGTGTCTTTTCTGGAAGATTCTGGCTTTTTGTCATGTGGCAAATTTGGATTCAGAGTGGGAAGGAGCATGGAGGATCAACTGTTGCTTATTGTGGTGCAGTTGCTGATCTGGCGGATGATGGAATGGTGGTGAATGTGGTCTTTCTGGATTTCTCCAAGGCATTTGATGTCAATCATTCCATTTTGTTGGCCAAACTAAGGTGTGTGGGTATTCATGGTGGATTGTTGGATTGGATTCACAGTTTTCTGATTGGGAGGCAAATGTGCGTGTCTGTCGGGGGAATTGTCATTGACTTTCCGAAGGTGACAAGTGGAATGTCCCAGGGTTCTGTGCTGGGCCCCCTCTTGTTTCTGCTGTATGTTAATCATGTTGCAGCGGGAGTGGCTTGTAAGTGGGAGGCTTTTGCCGATGGACTTAAAACTTTATTTGAGCTTCCCACGAGAGGTACAAGCAGTTTGCCTGGGTGTGTCTTTTTTGTGGAGGTATTAATTTGGTGCAGTCTATTTCCTTGTCATGGAATCTTTCTCTGAACATTGCCAGATGCTCTTCATGCGTTTTTACATGGAGTCCTTTCGAATCGGAGCAGCTTGATGATAGAATTGCTCATAATTTGAATGGTGTGGCACTTGAGCATGTTTAACCCTGCAGGAACTTTGGAGTTCTTGATGACTCAAGGTTGAGATTTCACCTCCATGTGAAGAGTGTTGATAGAAAGGCTTCCACTCTGGCAACCAGTCTGCACCGTTCTACTGTCAACAGGAGTTCTGTTTTCATGGTGTCTTTGATTATAACTCATATAAGGCCCATCTTGGACTACTGCTCTTGTGTGTGGAATCTGGGATATTTGGAGGATCTGAGAGTTTTGGAGTCTGCGCTGAGGCAGTGGACCAGGGGAATAGAGGGTCTGGGTGGAGTGGACTAAGGTTAGAGGCTCAGAGATTAGCAGTTGTTTTCTGTCAGGGGGATGTTGTTGCGTTTGGATCTGATGAAGTGTTGGAAGATTTTTCCCTGTTCTGTGGATTCGGGGTTGTCTGCTCTGTTTGAGCAAGCTCCAGATATTGGCACACATGGTCATTTTTTCCAGCTGGTGGTTCCTTGCTGTTGGACCGACTATAAACACCGATTCTTTTATTCTTGCTGTGTTCAGGTCTAGAACAGTCTGTGGATGTGGTGCAGTGCAATTCCCTCTGTGGCTTCAAGAGGGCCTTGGCTGAGGAGTTGGGGCACAGCAGATTTGATTTTGTGGTTTTGTTTCTGTGTTTTGACATATGCAGGCAATTGTTGACTGTCTTCAGTTTTCTTTGTCAACCTATTAAGTGCAATTCGACCAGCCCCCAACTGCAGTTTTGATACCGTGTTGTTCTTTAGATTGCTGGCATGCTAAGTTATACTGCCTTCCATGCCCGCATGCTCTATTGGAGGAGCTGCAGGGGCTGTGGGGGCTACAAAGGTGAGATTCTGCTTGTGTGAACACGTTCTAGTACTATTACTACTCAGCGCTACCTCTCCGAGCTGATCAACTTCCATAGAACAAGTGATGGTTGTTATACAATAGTTTGGCTTCTTTACAATATACATTTTGCTTGTTAACGTGATAGTTAAATTACTTGGATCAGTGGTTGCATTCAGCTGTTGAACGTGAACGTGGCAAATTGACTGAATTCTTGTTGGTCAAGAAAATTAGGTTTCTTGGATATTTTTTAATGCATTTTTTCTAGAAAGCGCTTCCTGAAAAAGTATTAACCTATTGTTCAACACTAACCTAGCAAAACAAAGTGGTAAACATTTCTAAGTCTAGTGCAACTTAAAACAGTGTCTCCAATTCAACTCCATTCCCTAACAATTTCCAATAATCTTACAGATACAGATACTAGGCCGCATCCCCCAGAAAGGGGGGTGGCTCACAGCAAGGCACACCTCACACCCTCACACTTGCACAACTTAGCCCTTTTGTGCTAAAGGATCCGGCCGGTACCCCCGCAACATACACTCTGGGTCACGAGTGCAGTCCGCGGATCCGCTGTCAGCAGCAGGGCCCAACAGTTTTCACTGGTTTACCCCCGCGGCATCATAATGGCCGGGCCCCCCACCCCCGACCATCCCGACAGGGATGCCAAAGGCCCCCACGACCATCCCAACAGCGGGCCCCCCACCCACGACTTCCACATTCATGTCTCTCCTTCCTAACGCCTGCTTCAGACCATCCATCCACCCAAACTTTGGTCTACCTCTAGGCCTGCAACCACTCGTCTCCGCATTCATCACCCTTTTCACCAATCTCCCTCCATCCATCCTCTCCATGTGCCCAAACCATCTCAGAACATGCAAATCCTCTCTGTCCACCAGCTTCTTCAACATCCCTGTTCTGATTCAAACCACGTCCTTGGTGATCCGGTCTTTCAGCGTTACTCCAGCCATGCTCCTCAAACATTCAACCGTCTTCTCTCCTCTGCTCTCACCCCCCAAGTCTCAGCTCCGTAGAGCACAGTTGGGACAACAACACCCTCATACAGCCCTCTCTTGGCTTCCATCCCCAACGTCTTACAGCTCATTACACTCTTCAGTGCACCCAACGCTTTACACCCCTCCTTGGCTTGCGCCTTCACTTCAGTTTCCACTAGTTCAGTTATCTCCACATGGGAGACCAGATACATATGACACTGAACTTCCTCCAAAAGCTCTCTATTTAGGGTGACATTAATTTTGCTCACATCAAGAGTCCTTGAGCATCTTATTACTTTACTCTTACCCACGTTCACTCAAAGCGTCCCTCTCTCACACACTCTACCAAACTCAGACACTAGCCTACATAGCTTCTCCTCTGAATATGTATCATCAGCAAATAGCAGTTGGCTCAACTGCCAAAGCCGCCCATTTGCTTCCAACAGTTCCAAGCCTCAACCCAGCGCACTTGCGTTCACCTCCCTGACCACTCCATCTATATAGAATTTGAACAGTCAGGGAGACATCTTGCAGCATTGTGTCAGTCTGCACCGCTTTCAACAGGTGTCCGCCCACACCATACAAACAAAACACACCTTCCACAGCGCTTCCTTGTCAATCCTGTTGCATGCCTTCTCCAGATCTATGAAGGCCCAGAACACATCCTTTCCTATGGCAAGGTACTTCTCACAGTCCTGTCTCACTGCAAAAATCTGATTGGCACACCCTCTACCACTCCTAAAGCCATACTGTTCCTCTCCAATTGTGCAGTCCGTACAGTCTCTAATCCTTTTGATCAGCAATCTCCCGTACAACTTACCAACCACACATAATGACTGATACTTCTTGAGTTGCAGCATTCATTTTCATCTCCTTTGCCCTTATATAGCGGAACAATGCAGGCACTACGCCACTGTCGGTACCATGCCTGCCACAAGACACAAGTTCAGTAACCTCACCCACCATTTGACAATCGTTACTCCACCCTTCTTCAGGCACTCGGTTGCAATGCCATCCAAGCCTGTGGCTTTCCCTGCTTTCATCTCGTCCACCGCCTCCTGCACCTCTTCCCTGGTAATTTCCGCCAGAAGTCTTTCTCCCAAAACTGGTATCCAAGCACCACCACCCATAGCAACAATGTCAGCCTCTCTGTCTTCCTCAACATCCAACAACTCATGAAGATACTTGGCCCACCTCTTCCGCACATCATCACTTTCAAACAACAACTGGCCATTTTCATCTTTCACCACTCCCTCTTTTATGGTCTCTCCCTTTTTCACCCACTTCACCTCACTGTCCAGAACATATTTTTGTTCTCCTTAAAATTCTGGCACAGCTGTCTGCCCCACCAAGCATCAGCGTCCCTTTTAGCTCTTCTCACCACCCATTTCACCTTGCTTCTCCTCACTTTGTAGCTTTCATAAGCCACCACCAACTTCACCTGCAACCACTCCTCAAACGCTCCTCTCTTCCGTGGCACCGCTAGTTTGACCTCCTCGTTCCACCACTTGCAACCTTTCCTTTTGCACCGGCCTACACGACGTGCAGCACAAACCTTCTTTGTACATCTCAGCAACGCATCCCTTAACGCCTCCCATTTTTACTCACACCTCTCAAGTCCTGTAACCTCACGTTCTTCCTTCAACGCATGCTGGAACTCCTCGGCTATACTTCTCACATTCAGTCCACTCATTTTCACTACCTCTCTTCCTTCTCCCAATTGTTTGTTGTCCTTCCACTTCTGCTCCACCCCTAATCTACCTTCCACCAGCAGATGGTCAGACACTCCTCCACCCTCCCCTCTCAACACCCGCACATCCAACAGCCTCCCTACCACTCTCCTCGATATCAGCACAAAATCCATCAGTGTTCTCTCCACCACTGCACCATGGGCCATCCTTACCCATGTGTACTTGTGGATACCTCGCTTCTTGAATAAACTGTTCCCGACCACCATTTCCTGCTCCATACACAGACCTATCAGGTTTTCTCCACTGTCATTTCTACCGGGAACGCCGTACCTTCCTATCACATTCCCCACCACTACATCTTCAACTCTTGCATTGAGGTCACCCAGTACAACTACATTGAAATGACCTCCAAAACTTTCAATACACTCACTCAGGTCACTCCAGAATTGCTCCCTCTCTTCTTCACTCCTCTTGCTGCCAGGTCTGTAAGCACTCACATCAATCTTGAGGACACCTCCTTCCACTTGGTAACGCTACTAGCCAACTGATCACTCAATATCAAAACCACATCTTCTCATACCTAACCCTTCTCCACACCAGACCTTCTTCCACTTACCACACCAACTCACATTTGCCCATACCGTTCAAGTTCGTCTCACTCAGCGCCAACACATCAAACTTCCTCCTCACAAACATCTCATTATTCTCTCTCCTCTTTACCTCATTTGTACTACAGTCACGCACATTCAGCAACCCTAACAATAGGGTTAGGAGAGGCGTGAGCCTCTCCTCTCCTTGCTCGTCTTGCCGTCTTTGAGGAAGGATTTTACAGACATTGGAATTCCCAGCCCCTTTGCTCCGCCCCTTTTAGTGGCCTGTTATGACACTCAGGGGTCACGGTGACACAATTCTATTCCGGCTATGGGGAGCCCTTTTAGTGGCTTTCTATGACATGCGGTTGATACGGTAGCAAGATTTTAACGCCCCGGCTACAAGGCTTAATGTTAATTACATTTGGTAATCAAACCACTAGACAAACCTATGATGATGTGCAGAGACAAAAAAAGTGAAAGCAGTTTCATCACTATATTCTGTATATTTTCCATCCATTTTTCTTCTTCAAAGACCCTGTCTGGAAAATAATTGTTTCAGCTCAATTGGACATTGTTTCTCTTTAAATGTGCTTCCAAACTTAGCAACAGTATCTTAGAGAATATCAACTACTCAGCCTGCATTAAACCACCTTGATCCTGCAACTTACTTCCTAAGGCACTTTTCCAGAAAACCAAAGTCATGCGCTACCCTGTGCATCAGCTTGTTGATCAGCGGCTGCAGGTTGTACACTTTTTCAAAATCTCGCCGTGGGAAAGGAGTAGGCAGCAGGAAGAAAGGTGCCATGGATAAGGTGTCAACAGAGTAACTGTCAGGGTACCGCATCCCAGCACCTGTGGGGATACCAAAAATGGATTGAATTAAATCCATAATTGCTATCAAATATTTGAATAAGTGATCAGGTATCAAGCCAGCGCTGAAGCACACAAAATGATGCATACAATGCTCAGCAGAAGAAAGAAGCTTGCTAGCAATCATATAATTTAGTGCCATAATACATTGCTCAAAAGCATCAGCAAATGAGTGAAATTTGACTTAGAAAAGAATAAAATATTGATTTTATACTGACTGAGAGGCTAAGGCAATTTGAAGTTTCCTAAATTGCCACTATGGATGCAATCATAATTAGCGTCGCCCGGGGTGTTTCCCCATGATCGGCAACACTGGGTGACTACCCGCATCCCCCCTTTGGACACCAAAATGTCCGAAATGTCACTACAGGACTTGAAAGAGCAGGTCTTCGTTAGTAAGCATCAGCTACTTGTAGAAATTCAATATGCACACAGAATTTATGGAAAATTGCTTAAGTGAAGGTGTGTTTATCAAGTCCCTGATAATTTTGGTTAGGAAAAAAATACATTTTGCAAAATCTGATGATTAGGCAATAGTTTCCATTGGATTATGTTTCAAACAGGGAATATGTTTTAGTTCGTTTTGTGAGAATGATTTTGTAAAGAAATTAAAACTTTTGTAGATATAAACAAATGACCAACCACGTTGAATCACCCCAGGTGAAAAAACAATCAGTGGTGATTCCCTGCCCCAATTTTGTTAATAAATATCTTCGTTTTGCTTCACTGAAAAGTAATTAAATGCAATTCTTCACACATATAATGACATCTGGAAGTAAATAACTCAAAATAATGACACCACAGCCAATTTCAAAATGCGTAACTAATTTTATAATGACCTGATGTTCATAACACATGGTGACAAGTCTAGGCCTAAGTATTAACTTATGTTTAACATCCAAGAACAATATTTTTTAATCATATTTTCATATGAAGATAATTATACTTTACCTAGCATGCCTTGTATTGATGTTGATGTAATTAGTTTGCTAAAGAATTGAAGGCATACATTTATTACTGGTTTTATTGTATTATTATAACTACAGTTTTTTGTAACATTCGCTCATTTACTGATACTTCAGTGTCTTAATTAGTTCAGAATCTGGAGAAATAACTTCCAGTAAAATTTGTTTGCAATTATTGCAGAAAGAAATTGATTTCCGCAGTGAAATAGAAAACGAAGAACCTTCGACAGCAAATGATGAGCATCAAAAAGACCTGTCAGACATAATATTTTATTTTAAGCAACTGATATATACAAATATAGGCATGCACTTTTTATTGGTACTCTCAAACTTTTAATTCACATTTCAATTATTTCAACTTTTTAAATGCATAACTTCACAAACTATTAATTAAAAAGATCTACAAGTAGGTGTTGTTTTGCTCTGGCAGGATCATCAGAATCCATAGAGTTTAATTTCTCATTGAATACAACTTAGCAATTACCGGGGATACAATCGGCCGCCACATCTAAGGGTGATTCTTCGCACCACCTCTAGGGCACCAAAATATTGGAAATGTAAAATTTTGACTACAGCACTTGGAAGAGCAAGTTTCTCAGTATGTATCAGCTCCTTACAAAATTGATACTCAGCCATAATTTTTGAAAATTTGCAATGTGAAGGTGTGTTTTTCAGGTATTCTAAATTTTGGTTTAGAATAATCAAAATTCCACAAATTTTGATGCTTTGGCTAGAATTTTCAACCAGTTGTTGCCAAATTTGATGGAGATATAACAAATATGTTTCAGTTTGTCTCAGGAATTTTGTTCCAAGAAATTTTTATTTTCATCAGCATATGTGTGGAGAGGTAATAAGAAACCCTTGGGGTTGATTCTCCACAATAACTTTATTTTAATAGTTTTGTTTTCCCACTAGGAAAAGTGTCTAAATATTACTCTTCACACACATTGTAGTATTGCATTGCGTTTTTATTGTCAAACCATTCCAATTGTGATTTCCACTCAGCAATAACTTTCTCTTACGTTCAAGATTGAGCAGAGTAGTATTTATATACAAAGTCTTGTAAATATAACTGAAAAGTTGCAGTGCCATATAAACAAAAATGTGTCATTTGACAAGCTGAGGAGTGTTTTGTCAAAGTTTTTCTAGCTTTTTTCTAGCTTTCTGTGTTTTTATCAATCATGTCCATGCTTGTGCCAAAGAGTACAAATTGAAATTTCAGTTCCTTACCTCTAGTTGCAGCTGTCTATAACACTGCTCAATAGCATAATACTACTTCCTTGTTGCTAGTCAGTTTGGGCATAATCAACTGTGATTTATTTTTAGGCACATGCTGTTTAATCAATTTTGGTTGCGTTGATTTATTTCTGTGTTTTGCTTGTTGAGATTAGGACATAACTAAACTAATCCTCATGCTTGGATTAGTTTAGTTATGTGTTTTTATGCCATGGAATTTTGAGGAGATAGAGGTAGGATCATCTTGATCTAAAATACAATTCAAAGATACAAGTCAGGTGTTAAAATCTGCACTAGGCACAGTCTTGGGGCGGAGGAATGCAGTGGTGCACTGTGTTTTTATTGTTGTCATTCTGTTCCAATTGTGATTTCCACCTTACAATAATTTTCTCTTATGTTCCAGATTGAGCAGAATAGTATTTATATAAAAAGTGTTAGAAATATAACTGAAAAGTTACAGTGCCATATTGTCATATTGATGTGCAGTGGTGATGGAATACCAACTCTGAGGACACATAAGGTTAGCTGGGAATCTTGCTGTGGTGGTTCCCTTGGAGTTGTCTGTTTTGCTGTAGTCTGTAATTGTCTGAGGCAAGCGGCTAGTTTCAAGTACCTAGTTTGTCTTTGCTGGCCATTATGTATGATGTTACAGGCATAATAGTTTATCATGTAGTTGTCTGTAATTTAATGATACATTGTGCAATATTAGCAAGTTATGCTACATAATATTCACAGACTACTTTGATATTTACCATATGTTGTGGAATTTTATGATTTTTCTAAAAAGCCAATACTGTTTGTAAAAAGATTGATATAAAAGTAAAGTTATGCTATCATAATAGATTGTTATCTTATGAGAGGTGTTGTACGAGAATAACTATAGGAAAGTATTTGTATTAAATGAGATATGGCTCTATAATGTATAATGCCTGCCAGTATGATTTTCAGGCTGCTAGTCAGCTGTTTCTTGTGGATGTAGGCTTGTGGAGCCTTGTATTTTGCTGATATTTCTGGGTGTCTGGGGACAGCTAGCTCATTGCTCTGGTTCCTGCTGTCCCATAGAGTAGTTGGCTGTCTGACAGAGGATTCACATCCCTCCGGAAGCTGGATCTGCCTGACTGCCAACCATTGGCTTGTCAGCATTTCTGTCTCCTGGAAAGGTAACAATGCCTAGATTTACAGATGCATATATAAATGAAATGCAGAGTATAATTAGATCTCTTACCTTTGATCTCTTACCTTTGCAGCCCCCTCCAGCAGGTCCACATCAAGTGGGGAGCAGCAGAGCCGGGGGAGGCCAGCACAGCTAAGCGCGCCAGTATGCTGTTGAGAACAGCAATGTTAACACAGGTATAGGAACTGGAATTAGTGCGCAC
>SDVV010033304.1:0-11314 GCA_016164225.1 Gammarus roeselii
TATATGAATGAATGATGACGAATGCCTATCCAAGCTGTTCAAGAGCCAAGGTCATGGAGCCCGCCAAACCAACACCAACTCTACGGCTGATGAACAATCCTCGTTTTGACCTCTGTGACATGTCAACCAATCTAAGCTTATCTCTCGTACTCCACCTCTGGGTTAGACATGGACCTCTGGGTTTCCTCGTGGTTCAACGAGCGCAGAACAGAGCTGGAACACTGGTCCCCACTAACAGGTCACATCACACACCTGCAGGAACTCGCTCCAAGACCATGGATTTCCTAGGACTTACCTTGCATACTCTCGCCTTTTTTACCGACTTTAGACGGTTCCTGGACAGCTGATCAGGCTGTCCAGAAGTAGGGTTACAACCCGTAAATGAACCTGCAGACGACGGGCATTAAGTTGGTCATTAAATGTATACATGAACATCCCCAGACCCACAGCGTGCCCCGCCCCATCTCCAGTTCAGGCTGGGAACACACTAAGGAACCACGCTTACATGTATATGATTTTTTTTTGACACCAGCGGTCTCCGTTGAAATAAATGCTCGCACCATCTGAAACGATGGTACATGTCGAAAACATCTTTACAAGCAGGTTCCTGCGAAGCATGATGGGATGAAAAATATTATACCTGACTATATGGAAACGTCTCATACTGATATTTAATTCTGATGAATTTCGGATTCATCATTAAATTAAAACATTGAAATTTTATCATGAAAATTAAAGTGAGGAATTCCATGTAAAAAATATGAAAGTTCGTGCGATGATACGTTCGCGCGCAATTTAAACCGACAGGGCCGTTGATGAGCCATTTGAACCGGTTGAAACACGTTGGACACGCCGAGAAGGATGTTCTCGTCCCTGACTTTTAGTGAATAAGGTCCTGTTCGGATTTTTTAAAAATAATCTTCGCGTAGTCGGTAATGCACGTGTATTTTTTCCAGAGCGTAGTTCTTTTCTCACGATGGTAGGTTGAGTTCTGTCGACGGCCCAATCAAGGTGTCCTTGACTGGCCCCGCCGCTAGTCTGTATTTTGTGGGTGGTGAAAGCCAGATCTACAGCGATGCTCGAGGAGCCGTTCCTATCTATGGCTACTATTTTCCGTCCTAATAATCAAATTCTACACGACTGTGGCGTGGTTCGTGTTTTGTCGTCGTTGTTGACACATTTTCACAAATGACCAAGCATGGCAATGTTTGGTGCACTAAATCCAGACTTGGACTGAGGCAGTGTGAATCCATCATAAGGATTCTACCATACTATGTGGCCCTAAACCGAAAATAGGGTTCCAACCTTCTCTCTGATCTGTTTACATTCAAACAAACAATTATGAAGAAGAAAACAATTGGTAATTAAACTTACTTCCCTCTCAAATTTACTGGCTGGTAATCTTTACTGGACATTCAACTTTTATTTATGAGCTAGCCCACTTGGTTGGTCCCAATGCCTTTATTTGCCTTAAAAGTTCAGTCTTATATTGAAATGTTCTACATTAATATGAAATGTTCCAGTTTCAAACTATGCCTGAAATTGGAAAACTTGTAAACAACATTACTAATTTGACAAATTATATTATATTATGTTACTTAGCCTTGCTGCTTTTGTAGTTCATTGTTACATTTATTGATGTATGATCATATTGGGCAAAATGCAAGTAACCTGTTCAAAAATGTATAAAACATGCCAATTAAGGTCTAAGAATTATAATTTTAATTCTTAAAACTTTGCAATGAATTGGATGAACCTGTGAAGTTTAATTCAGCTTACTAATAGCAAACATGGATAGGGAAGTGTTTGTGCCTTTTCCAGTGATGTCATTGAAGTATTAAAGGGTGGCAGTAGTTGATAACATGTGAATTTCTCAACTATGGGTTTGATTGAATTGACTTTTGTTATGTCCAGTTATATTAAGATGTATTTTCCACTTTAAAAATGTATGACTAGTAGATTCAAATGATTAAGCTATTGGCAGTCACTCATAAGACACAGGAGTATGGACAAGGGATATTAAAGTACATGTAATATATACATATAATGTCATTCGGTATTAGATTGCTTAACCAGAGAATTGAACACACCTCTAACTCCCCCCAGGCAGAGTTGCTAGCCTGTATCTCACCTTTGCAGCCCCCCACAGCCCCAACAGGGCATGCCGGCATGGAAAGCAGTATACCTTAGCGCGTCAGCAATTTAAAAGAACAATCAAAAACTGCAGCAGGGCCTGGTTGGATTGTGCTTAGCAGGTTAACAAAAAATGCTAAAGACAGTCAACAATTGCACACATCTGATAAAACCACATAATCATGTCAATTATGTCTAGCAAAACTCGTACAACACTGGCATCAGCCATGGCCCTCTTGAAGCCACAATGGAACTCGCACTATACCACATCAAGGGCAGACTACAGACCTACAGACAGCAAGAATAAAGGAACCTGCATTTATAGTTGGTCCAATAGCAAGGAACCACCAGCTTGAAAGAATGCCCATGTGTGCAAATATCCGGAGCTTGCTCAATCATAGAAGACAAACTCAAATCTACTGAACAGTGAAAATTTTTCCAACACTTCTCCAGATCCAAATGCAACAACCTCCCCTTGACAGAAAACAATTGCATGGCTCTGAGCTGCTCACCATAGTCCACTCCACCAAGCTTATCATTTTCCCTGGTTCACTGCCTCAGCCCAGACTCCAAAAGTCTCAGATCCCCAAATATCTCACATTCCACACATGCAAGCAGTAGTCCAAGATGGGCCTTATATGAGTTATAAACTAAGACGTCATGAAAACAGAACTCCTATTGACTAGAATAAATCAGACTGGTCACCAGAATGGATTTTTTTTCTCAAACACTTCTCACATGGAGGTGAAATTGCAACCTTTAAGTCAATGAGCACTCCCAAGCTTATATGAAAAAAGTTCATTCCTTGCAGTGGATGGTCTGGCGCTGCATTGCGTGGTTCAGATTACGTACCTAGATTGAGCTCAATGCGTGGGAATCTTGTACCAATGCTAAACGTCGTGCGTTGAAATTTAGAACCACGGCTACTGTGGTGAAATAGTACACAATATATGATGATGAATGTGCGCCATATTAGCCTGACACCTACCAATTACACTCCAAATACACACTAAATCTAATGCATAGCTGTAAATTAAAAATTAATCTACAACAAAGCCTCAATGCTTCTCGTTAGTTTCACCCAATTAGATGGCACACCACATAACTGTAACTGCCTGCAATCATTTCTTTAAGTGGAAACTATGCTGAGATTGAAGATTAGGTAAACACATGATCGTAGCAACACCGCATCTTTTGTCCAGTACATATTTTGAACGCATTTCAAACCGGAAGCTAACAGTGTTGTCAATATATGCAGATCGGTAATCCTGCACCCCTTCTAGAGAGGTATTTTATTAACACTTATATACCCCATTGTTATGTTACTACTCGTATTTGACAAACAAACTAATAGCCTTCAAGGCAAAGAACTATTTGAGCTTGAAGGCTATTTGTTTGTTTGTCAAATAGTAGGAGTAAACAAACTAATTGCCTTTGGGGGCCAAGAACTCTTTGTGCTTGAAGGCTATTGGTTTGTTTGTCAAATTCTAGGAGTAAAATGAAGATGAGGCATACAAGTGTTGATAAAATACCTCCCTAGTAGGGGTGCAGGATTACCGGCTTGCATATTTTGACAACGCTGTTAGCTTCCGGTTCAAAAGGCGTTCAAAATAAGTACTGGACAGCAGATGCGTTATTGTTATGATGATGTGTTCACTTCGGTTTCCATTGGGGCATCATTTCAACAAATGAGAAATGACCGGTGGCAGTTACAGTTATGTGCCGTTCCATCTAATTAGGTGAAGTTAACGAAAAACATTGAGAGTTTTGTTGCATGATCACCATACCAAAGGACTATCATCCTGCTGTTGGCCAACTTGGCTTAAATTTTATTCCTTGTGTGCAGTAAATTTCAAATTTTGTCATGGAAAAACTTGATAATTTTCCACGGATCAAAACATACGTTGGATCACTCATTCAAATTATAAGCAATTTTTCCATTAAGGTGCTCCAATTCTAGACAACCGCTGTTGAAGGGCATGAAGACACATTTGGCAATGTTCAGTGAGAGACTGAGATTCCATGACAAGGACACAGACTGCACTAAATTCAGATCTCTTGGCAAAGAAGACCCACCAAGGCAAACTGCTTGTACATTGCTTGGGAAACTCAAAACAGGTTTGAAAGTTATCACAAATGCCTTCCACTTACAAACCACACCTGCTGCAACATGATTAACATATATCAGAAACAAGGGTGGGCCTAGCACAGACCCCTAGGGCATTCCACTGGTCATCCCCCTAAAGTCATTGACATCTCATCCCACTGAAACACACAGGTGCCTCCTAATCAGAAAACTACAAATCCAATCCAACAATCGATCATGAATACCCACACATCTCAGTTTGGCCAACAAAACAGTGATTGACAACATCAAATCCTTAGAGAAGTCCAGAAAGACCATGTTGTTGCGACAGAACACACCTGGGGAACCTTTACACAACCACAAAGCACAGGACAAAACAAAGTTGGGAGAGCAAGTGGTTGTGCCAACCACAGAGTTCGTAAGGGTGCAATCTTAGGGGTCAAGTAACCAGAATTGGATCAACTCACCAGACTGATCCTGTAAGACTCAATGGCAGCTAATAGGCTTGACATAATTGGTCCCTGCTAGACTGAACTTCTTCCGCAACTGGAAATTATTTGGTATTTGAGCGGCTTAGTGATCTGGTGGCCTATGGCAACAAATGACTAGACAGGGATAAGATAATATGATGGGTTTACTCTATGATAATGGAGTAGTGCAACAAGGTGGTGAGCAACACTACATACGGTGTAAAACAGGCATAAACGGTCAAGTCAGGCACACAAACAATGTGACATACCAGTATACAGCCAAGCTGCATACGAGTAACTACCGAGTTGTACAGTAACTTCAGGGCAGCGTCAAGCTTACCTCAGAGGGGCACGGCAGCATTTGTACTTCTTATGGAGCAAGTTATAGATTGGTTAAACAGGCTGGATAACTTGGCGGCAACTACGGTGTTCCTAGTCCAAATGGCAATTCTGGCTTCTGGGCCATTCAGACCACCTTGGGAGATGGAGGCGATTCTGCAAATCACAGTTCAAATTGGACTGTGGAGAGCTCTGGGATTGGCCCTGATGCTTTTCCTCCACTAAGTGGTTCTGTAATTGGAGCCAGTGCTGCCTATGGTCCTTCTAATGGGAGAGGTAGAATAATGTGGAGAGGAAGGGGACAAGAAATCTCAGTATTTAAACATTGGGAGTCCCCTTCGAGGAATTCTAACTTGAAGTACCAGTTGGATGATTTCTTTCATTTCAAATTTTAGCTTTATAAATTTGAACTCTGATTAATAAAATTGATTTCCTCTCCTCTCTACTCATATGAACAGTTTGAAGCTTCATGTTACTGGCATTGCTGAGTCATGGCTTCTGCCTTGCATTCCATCTTCCTTTGTTAGCATCTCGGGCAATGATGTTGTCCAAGGCAATACTGATAGTGTGTCATGTAAGCAGGTGTATGTGTTTATGTTGAATCAGTGGAGAATATATATATATATATATCTGATAGCTGACACTCCACTGCCAAATGTGGCCACTATCCATTTGACTCATGTGGACTTCTTCTGTTTGGTGGTTTATTGTCCTCCATCGTACGGTGCTGTGGAAAATATAGGTTGATTAATTTTATGATAGACTTTTGTGACAGTAGAGAGGTTAGACTTTTGTGACAGTAGAGAGGTTCTCATAATGGGTGATTCCAACCTTCCGGCAATTAAATGGAATTGAAAGGTTTTAGATTATTATGTTACTCCTACTGACCATGAGTTCCTGGAATGTTTTAATTCAATTGTTCTTGCCCAATGGGTGGATGAACCTACTTTGACTTCAGGAAATATTCTGGATTTGTTTTTATCAACTGAGACAGTTAGTGGGTAATGTATCTGTTTTGCCTCCATTCCCACACTGTGTTCATTGCCAATAGCATTTCAGTATATTTTTACTTCTGAGTTGTCTTTATTACAGCCTATAAATGCCCCAACTTTCCTCCGGTGTAGAGGAGAGTACAATCTAATTGGATCTGCTTTCAGAAAGGTGGATTAGGACTTTGAATTTGACTCTCACTGTTGATGAGTGTTTTCCATATTTGCTTGCAATCCTTTGTACACTGATGGATAGGTATGTGCCTGTTTGTTTGGGTAGACTTCACCTACCATGGTCGGCATCTGCACCTGCCTGGTTGTTGAGGAGGAAGTCGGAGGCATGGAGGGAGTTCAAGTGTGTGAGGAGTTTTTGGACGGAATCACTAGCTCACAGCTGATGCACTCGCGGAGTTTAACCAGTTGAATGTTAGATGCCGGAACTATGCCTCCTGGAGTTGCTCCCAAAATGAGCAGTCTCTTGTTGACCAAATAAAATCCAAGCCCAAAAATTATTTCACTCTTATATATAAATAAAGAAGACAGGTTCTCCCTCTGTGGGTCCTTTGAAAATGATCAATGGTGATGTGGTAACTGATCCCTATTTGATGAGCAAGGTATTTGCCTCCAGTTTTTCATCGGTGTATGTTCGTCTGGATCCCTCATATCCAGCTTCCCACCAGATGAGTGATGGTGTTATGTGGGACATTGTGGTCAGACCTGGGGATGCACTGTCAGTCCTCTCAACTTGATGGTAACTTGTGCATGGGACCAGATGATCTTCATTCTTAGCTGTTGAAGTCTTGCTCCTCTGAATTGGCCTATCCACTCTGCCTAATTTTTAATTTTGTCTTCAAAAGACGGTTCTTTACCACATTCGTGGAAATTATCTAGAGTTGTACCTCTGTACAAAGCCAAATCTCGATATGACCCTCTAAATTAGCGCCCTGTAAGTTTGACTTCAGTTTCCTGCAAGTCAATGGAGCGTCTAATAGCTTCTCATTTGACATATTTGGATGCTAATGGAATCCTTTCCGATTATTAGTTTGGATTTTGGAAAGCCAGGTCAACTGAGGACCAGCTCCTACTTATGGAGATGTGTCTCAGTGGGTGGATCAGGATCTTATTGTGGCCGTGGTTCTTCTTGACTTCTCTGAAGCATTCGATGTTGTGTCCCAGTTTCCTAACTCCCAGGGAAAGGAGTTGTTTTTTGGGATAGCAGTTAGTGGTCCCAGGGCCGTTGACAGTGGTGTGCCACAAGGTTCAGTACTTGGCCCGGTATTGTTTCTAAATTGTCAACTATATCTCCTCATCTGTGTCATGTAAGGTCAAGGCCTTTGCTGATGATTATAAGTTAGCTATACCTGCAGTTCTCTGGGGAAGTTTTGGTGACATTAGTCAAGGTGTTTCATCTCTGCAGCAGAATTTAAATCCAATCCATGATGTGGCCTCTTCTTGGAACCTGAAATTAAATGCCAGCAAATATGTGGTGTTGCGTTTATTTGGGGAAACTGACTGGTTGAATTCGGGTGATGTGGCTCAGTACAGTTTGGGTGGTATATAATCTTTTGTCATTTGTAAAGTCACATAGAAACCTTGGTGTTATTGTTGATACCAAGTTCAAGTTTCATAACCATATTCATGCTGTGGTACATGAAGCTTTGGGTCTGGCTAACAACTTACTGAGGTCCACTGTTGATAGGGGCTCTGATTTCATGGTATCTCTTTTTGTCTCTCATATCCATCCTGTACTAGACTATTGCTCCTGAGTTTGGAATTTGGAGTTTGTTGCTGATCTGAGGATGCTGGAGTCTGTTCAGCATCTTTGGACTAAGAAGGTTGATGGACTTGCCGATTTGTCGTATGCAAGTTGGCTGTCTAGATTAAATTTGTTTTCACTATGGTTGGCTGGTAAGATCTGATCTCATAAAATATTACAAAGCATTTGCTGATGATTATGCTGGAGGCAGGGTTGATATGGGCTTGTCAGAAATGTTTACTGCTGCTCCTGATACTCATACCCGCGGGCATGGATTTAAACTTTTCTCCATGATGTGCGTTGATGGATGTGAGAGTGTTTCTTTAATTGTAGATCAATACAGATACAGACACTAGGCCACTTATCCCAGTAAGGGGGGTGGCCAACGGCAAGGCGCATCTCACACCCTCATGCGCTCACACTCACACAACTTAGCCATTTAGTGCTAAAGGGTCCGGAAGGTAACCCCGCAACACACTTTGAGTCACGAGTGCAGTCCAACGATCCGTTGTCAGCAGAAGGGTCTGACAGTTATCACTGGTTTACCCCTGCCGCTTCTTCTCTAAATCCGCAATCAGGGCCATATCATCAGCAACTGGCTCAACTGCCATCTCCACACACAGCACACTTGCGTTCACCTCCCTGACCACTCCATCCATATAGAGGTTGAACAGCCAGGGAGACATCACGCAGCCTTGTCTCAGTCCCACTTTCACAGTGAACCAATCACTCACCTCGCTCCCCACTCTGACACATGCTCGGCTGCCAACATAGAAACTCTGCTCTGCTTTCAATAGATGTCTGCCACTTCACAGCACTTCCCTGTCAATCCTGTTGTATGCTATCTTCAGAACCATTAAGGCCCAGAACACATCGTTTCTTTTGGCAAGGTACTTCTCACAGACCTGTCTCACTGCAAAAATCTGATTGGTACACCCTCTACCACTCCTAAAGTCACACTGTCCCTCTCCAATTACGCAGTCCGTACAGTCTTCAATCTATTTGATCAGCACTCCCGTACAGCTTACCAACCACACATAAGACTGACATCTCTCAGGTTGCAGCATTCATTTTTATCTCCTTTGCCTTTATATAGCAGAACAATGCAGGCACTGCGCCACTCGATCGGTACCACGCCTGCCATAAATCACAATTTCAGTAACTATACCAACCATTTGACATTCGTTATTCCACCCTTCTTCAGGCACTTGGTTGCAACGCCATCCAAACCAGAGGCTTTCCCTGCTTTCATCACCTACACCGCCTCCTGCACCTCTTTCCTGGTAATGTCCACCACAAGTCTTTCTCCCAAAAGTGGCACCACAGCAACAATGTCAGCCTCTCAGTCATCCTCAACATTCAACAAATCTTCAAAATACTCGGCCCACCTCTTCCGTACATCACCACTTTCCAACAACAGCTGGCTGAAGTTGTTCATGCTCCTACACTTTCTTGTTTTAAAAGTTGTCTTCTGTTGTCAATTCCATGTATTTTCTTTATTATGACTGAAGTCTTCTTATTTTATCATTTTATTGTCTTCTTAGGTGACTGATTATGTACAGTTGTCTCCTTTTAGATTGCTTGTTCATCATGTTTAGTTTTGTGCATTTGTGGTAATATATCTGTTTTATGTTTGTGTTAAGCTCTATGCGTGTATATGTTACCTTTATATTGTTTTTCTTCTTGAAACTGGCATGTACACTTCCAGTTGCATAGTCTTCACCTGCTGTTCCATTTGTCTGGTGTCTGCACTTTGTGACTGGCACATGCCTCATCTGCCTCCTGTGCTCTCTTGCTTTCTCCCTGTGCCCTGCAGGTTTGGCTCCTTGTCCTGACCTGCCCTGATGTTGGGGCTGTGGCAAGAGGAGGGGGGCATCAGGTACTTATCAGGTCAGGTATTTACCCTAAATCGTCACGTGCAGCTACACAATGCATTCAAAGCTAGTTGAAGAAAGAGACTAAAGCCAGTGGAGCAGGTGAGCGTATTGGTGTTTCATGTGCCCAAGCCCAAGATCTACTGGTCATCAGCTCCCTAGGGGGGCCCTGCAACCAGCTGGGACATGAAGCAGTCTCAAGTTGGAACAAACCTGATGACAAGTGAATGACAATTGACTGAAACAAACTATAATTATCCTCCACAGTGCCATACAGAAACTCATAATGCCAGTCAATACCCTCTAAAACCTCTTATGCTCCTGTAATCACCATGAGACCCTTAACTTATTTCAAACCAGGATCCCCTGCAACATCATTCATCTGAAAGATATACTCCACCAAGACAGGGGCATGGTGGCACCCCAGAAGAGGAGGCAAAACTGCCAAAGAAGACATCCAATCCTCCTCAGTAGTCACCAGATCAAAAATGCTACCCAAATCAACAAAAGTACCTTCCCTCACCCAAAGAATGAGTCCAAGAAGAATAAAACAATCAAGAAACTGAGAATCAATAGGAGGGATATAATTTTTAAAAAACATCTGCAGACCAATCCAGTGAAGTAAAGTTGAAATCACCAAGAACAACAACCTCTCTGCCAACACAAAACTCCAGCAAGAATTCAATCAGTTTAGCATTCTCCTCAGCTGAGTAGGAGGGTGGGCGGTAAGCTACCACAACCAAAACATCATAATCAAAGAAGGAAATGGTAGCAACATTGGGTAATGTCACCTCAATTGGCACAAACTTCAAATTGTTTGCAACATACAAACAGACTACTTGCTCCTTCACTTCCCCCACTGCATCCCCCCTCACCAGCTGAAACCCTGGCTAATTGACAAAAGACAAGGGCACCAAAAAAGTCAACCATGACTCTCACACGCCCATAAACTGCAAATCCCACGGCTGCACCATATGACCAACAAAAGGGACGTTATTCATTAGAGAATTCAAATTGACACAGCACAACCTTGGAAAGAAGCAATTCATCTGCAAAGACTGACTGGCTAGTTTGAAGCGCCACCTCTGGGGCCACCTGGGATCCCGTGGAAACTAGTCAGAGCTCCATGACCACCCAGAGCTACGACCACCACCACAACTCCCAACCCCACCACAACGGCTCCCAACCCCACCACCACCGCTCCAGACTTCACCACCACGGCTCCAGACCCCACCACGGCCCCCGGCCGCACCGCGCACTCCAACATCACCACCGCCAGCAACACCCCGGCCGCCACCACCAACATGCCCCGGTTATCAGCACCGCCACGCCCCCAACACCACGACCCACCACTGCGACCGCCACCGCCTCAATAATCACCAGCCAGTGCACAACCAGAGGAATCCCTGGAAACGGCCCTGTGGTATATACATCTGGTAATCATTAAATTACCTACACCTTTCAAAATCAGCTGTGATGTCATTTTTTAAGTTCTTTGCTTCAAGATGTAAAATACTATGTGAAGAGTTTTATCTAAATATTTTTCAATTATGAAAAACAATAACATTTAATAACAATGTTTGCTGGGCATCCCACCATTTTTTCATCTTGGGTGATTCCCTGTAGTTGTATATTTGTGTTTGTTTACAATATATATGTATGTATAT
>SDVV010033305.1:0-11314 GCA_016164225.1 Gammarus roeselii
GAACGATATCATCTTCAATACGGTCTTGTGTCGTGACGTCATTAGTGCATGGAACGATATCATCTTCAATACAGTCTTGTGATGTGACGTCATTAGTGTATGGAACGATATCATCTTCAATACAGTCTTGTGATGTGACATCATTAGTGCATGGAACGATATCATCTTCAATACACTCTTGTGATGTGACGTCATTAGTGTATGGAACGATATCATCTTCAATACAGTCTTGTGATGTGACGTCATTAGTGTATGGAACGATATCATCTTCAATACAGTCTTGTGATGTGACGTCATTAGTGCATGGAACGATATCATCTTCAATACAGTCTTGTGATGTGACGTCATTAGTGTATGGAACGATATCTTCAACTGTGCTCTTTTGATGCGTAGACGAGGGTGATCCAACACCTTGTGTGTGTACCGAATACCACCTTCTCGGTCTAGTCTATCTTTGTGGAGTAGTGAGTAGAAAGAAAAAGTGATCAAATTTCATCCACACATTTGTGATTGCACAGATACCCAACCACACCTAATAACATTGTAAGAAT
This sequence comes from Gammarus roeselii, assembly GCA_016164225.1. Lineage (NCBI taxonomy): Eukaryota > Metazoa > Arthropoda > Malacostraca > Amphipoda > Gammaridae > Gammarus > Gammarus roeselii. The sequence goes on from SDVV010033305.1 coordinate 552, forward strand.
TGAGATTTATTTCAACGTTACCATCACTTTTCTTTTCTATTACACTGATTCTGTTTGAGGGCAGCGCCCTCTGCCTGTATCTCGGAAGGGATTACTGCCTTTCACGATTCAATTCCAGTTGCCAGAAGAGGATTAGTCTTGTTTGATCTGTCAAGGGCTGCATCGGAACTTCGATGTTCTATTGAAATGGAACTCCGTTTTCGTTGGCCGCTGTTCCAGCGTTATTTCTGCTTCTGAGTTTACCTCCCCTATAGGCGGGGTTGTTCCTGAGCAGGGAGGTGGCTGTCCTGCCGCTGGATCGGGCCGTTCTGATGAACCTTGAGATGGGTGTCTGGTGGACGTGACTTGGTCGCACTGACGTTACCCTCTATGAGTGGAGAGAATGAGTTGGTGCTCAATTTTATTTTGTAGGGAAGAATATCGTCTTTTCCTACGAGCAACTATTATAGCTAGCCTAAAATACGTCATGACTGAGTTTTAGAGTTGAAAGGTGTATGGATTTTTTTGCTCGTTGAGTAAGATGTATACCCAGACCGAAAAAACTCGGACAACCACAATTCAAGCTACGTCCCTATTCTTAGAATCACTCCAGATCTGCATTGCATCACACATCAACAATGCTAAGTGACTGGCGGAGCCATGTCATTCTTTTCTCGTCCTCCTTCCCTTCTCCCAACCTATCCGCCGACACCACCAACGTACGAGGCATAACCTCCACCCCCCTCTTGTTCAGTGAGCTAACTCTTCCTTCTGAAGACACTTTAGGAAAAGGTAAGAGCAGCGGAAAGAAGCCCTAAAATGGACCCCTTCTTCAGGCCGCCTCGAGCGACGGCTTGAATATTCCAGAAAACGTTCAGGGATATTCTGCAGCGCCCAAGGAAAGGCTTTATGCATTCCGTAGATTAGGACAGACGGAGGCCGGCGGCGAACGCTTTCGGCTGAGGCGCTGGAAATGCCTCTCCTGAAGCTCTTCCGCCATCAGTTTATGGAAACTGCTCCAGCACGCACTGTGTGTAACCGAAAACTTTTTGCAGAGTCTCAATATCTTTCATGATGATGTTTGATGCGCGTAATAGCGCTTTACTTTTGGAGAACGCCACCTATTGACATAAGTGAGCAAGTTGGCTAATTTGTGGATAATTTTATTTTAAATTTGATTTGGAAATCAATTGAACCGTACTGGAAAGAGACTATCGGAAGCATGACCAGTGAATAATCTCACCGACAATTCAACCGTACTGGAAAAAGACTGTCGGAAGCATGGCCAGTAAATAATCTCACCGAGAATTCAACCGTACTGGAAAGAGATTATCAGAAGCTTGGCAAGTAACTAATCTTACAAGCAATTCAACCAAACTGGAAAGAGACTACCGGAAGCATGGCCAGTAAATAATCTCACCGACAATTCAACCGTACTGGAAATAAACTATCGGGAGCATGACCAGTAAATAATCTCACCGACAATTCAACCGTACTGTAAAGAGACTATCGCAAGCATGGGCAGTAAATCATCTCACAGACAATTCAACCGTACTGGAAAGAGACTATCGGGAGCATGTTCAGTAAATAATCTGACCGACAATTCAACCGTACTGGAAAGAGACTATCGGAAGTATGAGATGTAAATAATCTCACCGACAATTCAACCGTACTGGAAAGAGACTATCGGAAGCATGGCCAGTAAATAATCTCACCGACAATTCAACCGTACTGGAAAGAGACTATCGGAAGCATGGCCAGTAAATAATCTCACCGACAATTCAACCGGAATGGAAAGAGACTATCGGAAGCATGGCCAGTAAATAATCTCACCGAGAATTCAACCGTACTGGAAAGAGACTATCGGAAGCATGGCCAGTAAATAATCTTACCGATAAATTCAGCTGTACTGGAAAGATACTATCGGAAGCATGGCAAGTAAATAATCTCACCGACAATTCAACCGTACTGGAAGAGACTATCGGAAGCATGACCAGTGATTAATCTCACCGACAATTCAACCTTACTGGAAAGAGACTATCGGAAGCATTGCCAGTAAATAATCTTACCGACAATTCCACCGTACTGGAAAGTGGCTATCGGAAGCATGGCCAGTAAATAATCTCACCGACAATTCAACCGTACAGGAAAGAGACTATCGGAAGCATGGCCAGTAAATAATCTCACCGACAATTCAACCGTACTGGAAAGAGACTATCGGAAGCGTGGTCAGCAAATAATCACACCGACAATTCAACCGTACAAGGAAGAGACTGTTCGAAGCAAGGCCAGTAAGTAATCTCTCTGAAATGATGTATCATTAGGACAAGCAATAAATTCGTATATGATCGCACTCTTATTAGGCTCAGTTTACAAGTGTTCACAAGTGTAGGACGACAACAACATGCCTATTGGCCCAAACTAGGTTGCCTTTTGATAACAAGAGGATTAATTTTGAAGTAGAACGTCTAAAAGGCCTATTTGTCCAAACTAGGTTGCCTTTTGATAGCAAGAAGCTCATCTAAGAGAGCTTCTTGTGCCATTTCTGTTTTATATAACAACAGGAAAGGGAACAGCTTAGCTATTTATCGTCGATTTATGTAGAACTTATCGAGAAGCGACTTGAACATTTCGATTGTATTGCTGATTACCATCTACGTGGGAAGTTTGTTTCATTCATCGACAACTCTATACGTGAAGAAATTGAGAGTGATGTCGAGTGAGAAACGTTTCCCAACGATTTTGCATCCATTGTTCCTAGTCAATCCGTTTGTATCTAGAGTGAAAAGGCTGGCTCGGTCCACGTTTTCCTTACGCTTCATAATCTTCCACACTTCTATCATGTCGCCTCTGACTCGACGTTTTTCTAGCGAATGAAGATTGAGTTCACGTTGCCTGTCTTCGTACGATTTATTCCGCAGCGAGGGGATGAGTTTGGTAGCTTTACGTTGAATCTTCTATAATTCAATAACGTCTCTTCTATGAAATGGAGACCAGAATTGAACGGCATACTCCAGATGCGGTCTAACAAATGTATTAAACAACTTGAGCATACTGTGTTGTTTTTTTACGAGATAGTGCGGGATATCATACTTAGAATTTTATTGCCTTTCTTGTCAGCATCGTTTCATTGCTTGATGCTTTTAACTCGTTACTAATGATGACGCCTAACTCTCTCTCTTCGGTGACGGGAATGAGTTTCTTTCTGAACTGTGAATATTCGTGTTTGAGGTTATGAGGACCTATGTGCATAACTTCACATTTGTCTACATTAAATTTCATTTGTCACTTTTCTGACCAATCAACAATTTTGTTCAAGTCTAGCTGGATCTGCTGACACTCTAGTTCAGTTTGCACTTCTCCTCCGATTGTAGTATCGTCTGCGAACTTGCTAATGTTTATGAGTACAGTTGCTATCGAGATCGTTAATGAATATTATAAAGAGAACTGGCCCTAACACGGATCCTTGAGGCACGATAGTTGTAACATCACACCAGGGGGAGGAAGTTCCGTTAAGTACAACTCACTGCCGTCTGTTCGTAAGCCAGCATTTTATCCAGTTGTCAAGCTTGGCCAGGATACCGGTGCTGTGCAATTTACTAATTAGACGCTTGTGGGATACTTTATCAAATGCCTTTTTTTTGTCGTGGATTTTGATTATATATCTGAAAAGAGTAACAGATTCGTAAGACAGGAACGGTTGTGTCTGAAGCCATGTTGGGAGTCACCAATTCATTTGACTATAAGAATTCTGTAATTTTATCCGTTATCATACTCTCCATCAACTTGCCAATGACTGAGATGAGATTAATTGAACGGTAGTTGCCGGGACACTTTTTTGTCCCCTTATTCAAAAATTGGGGTAACATAGTCCTCTTTTCATTTAGAGGGGCAGGTGCCATTTGTGAGAGATTGGGAAAAATGTTTGATAAATGTTCAGCGATTTCGTTTCTAGTCTCTTCTAGAATTCTGAGATGAATTTGGTCTAGACCTGGAGATTTGGTGACCTTCAGTTTATCTAAATATTTAATAACTTCGGCGGGGCGAAAGTTCAGTATGCTGAGGGCTTCAATTCTTCAGGATTATGAATATCCTGATTCTCTAACGTAAATACAGAACAAAAATATTCATTAGGTAGAACACTCATTTTGGTTTCGTCCGTTTTTATTTCACCAACATCGTTCTCGAGAGGACCGGACCTATTACGGATCTTGAATTTTTTTTTGCTCGATATATAACTAAAAATTGTTTTGGATTAGTTTTGACATTGGCGGCAATTTCATTTTCTTATTCTTTCATCTTACGTTTCAGGACCCTTTTTAGATCTCTTTTGCTATTGTTGTATACATTTTTTGATACGTCGTCATGTGGATGTCTGTGTTATATCGAGTGCTTTGTTTTCTTTCGTGATTGAAGGCGCTGCAGCTCTCCTTTTCAGTACATGGGCTGATAGACTGCTATTCGCCTGTTTTTGCGCGGGATATGCTAATGTTCAATATTTTCAAGTGCAGTCAAGAAATTGTTGAGTGATTGATTGACATCTTGTCCGAGAGTTATATGTGTTGACGCCATTGACTCTCTTAAGTCATCAAAATCAACTAATCTGAAGTTAGTGACTTTTTCGCAGTTTGTTAACGTTTTCAACTCGAGCTCTATCAAAAACGGATACAGTTGTGGTCACTAGTTCCGAGTGGTTCGCCTACTTTGACGTCCGTGACATGAGAGTCGCTTGCACTAAATAGGAGATCGAGAATGTTAATTCCTCTTGTAGGTGTCTTCACCATTTGGGTCATGAACTTATCGTCTGAAAAATCAATCAGACGTTGGCCGGTGGAAGTGCATTCGTCTGCTTCCCAATCAATGTCGGGGGTATTGAAGTCTCCAAGCACAATACTGTGTTGTGTTGTGACAACATCGACGACGGTGTTGTAAAGATCGATATCATCTGCAACGTTGCTTTTAGGAGGGCGATAGACGAGAGTGATTTGACATTTTATATGTTTGCCGACTACTTGGATTTATATTACATGTATGTCGTGCCTGTTGTTTGGAATGGTGACTTCTAATATTTGCTGAGTGTTTTTCACAAGAAAGAGCACACCTCCGCCCTCTCGGCCTTGTCTATCTTTGTGAAATGGTGAGTAACCGGGAGGAGTAAATTCGCCTAAATAATGTTTGGTGCTCAATTTCGTCCACGATTCCGTGATTGCTATCATGTCGATACTTTCGATCAATGCAAGGATACCTAATCCTTCAATTTTATCTCTGAGATTTCTAGCGTTAACGTAGTAACATTCGAGAGAGCCGTTAGTCACATTGACTTGATTTGCTTGATTTATTTTGCTTCTAATCTGAAATCTTGTGTCGGAGCCAACTTTTCGTTTTCGTTTACTCGGTTGATTTTCTTGACTTAATCTTCTTCTACTATGAGGCCTTGTGTCGGAGTTGAGACTTTCGTTTTGGGTTACACGGATTGTACTAGCGGAGCTGCGACTACTGCCTCTAACTTGAACTGGATTGATAACAGGAACTTTTTTTCTCGGACCTGCGGTGGTGTTTTAATGGGCACTTGTTTTTTTTGTGTGCCTCGTGTTGAAACGGGCGGAGGCCGCTGGGTCGTTTAGTCTGGCTCAGCTGGCTAAATTGTTGTTATGATATAGTGTAAGTTTCTTGCCTTTTTTTCGTAGGCAAGACCAGCGCCGATGTTTTTAAAGATTGTTTCGATGGTATCAAGTCCATACGTGTTGATGCGAGCCTTGCTGGAGATTCTATTAAAGTTATAGTACTTTGGGTCGATCATTGTATCCCAATGATCAGGGCTTTGCAGAAAATTTGCTAGGCGATTGTTAAGTAAAATCCTCTTGCTTAATTTGTACCCACTTTGGTTCGGATGGGGCAGGATGCCAGTGGCGTGGAGGTTCGCGTGTGAAGGTTTGATGTTGTTTAGCATGGTTTCATACATTTTCCATGTCGATTCCGTCTGCGACACGTCTTTAGCTCCGACTTGTATTATAATTCGCTTAGATGAATGTTTCCTTTCCTTTACGATTATGCTTTCGACCTCGTCGATTTTCAAGCTAGCTTTGCCGAGTGTTTTCAGTTGAATTCTCCCTTTTTGCTGATTTTAATTGAAGGGGGTGACATTGTAATCACTAATCACAATAATTTTTTCTAGATTCTGAGAGTCCATTTCATCGAGCAATGCATCGAATCGGTTACGTGTATTGAGTCAAAAGTGGTGAGATTGTGGCCCAATGCGTGTTTCGTTGTCACAACGTGGCAGCCTCATACTAACTACAGTTGTATTCAATGCCTCGCTATCTTTAACTGAGTTTTCTATCAATTTAATACGGTCGTTTGTCTCAGCGTCTAGAGCTGAAAGCTTCTTCTCGAATTCAGAGTCCAAGTGCACTTGAGTTCTTTCACTTGATTTTGGGTGGCCTCGGCAGTTTCTTTGGTTGCTGCTTATTCGCAGCTTATCAGATCTTTAAATTCGTGAAATTGTTTCAGCACGTTTTTGAATTTTAATTCAACATCTAGCAATCGGGTATCCGTGTTGACTGTCTCAGTTATGGATAAACTTTTGGATGAGACTGTCTCTGTTTTGGATACGCCATCGGAGGCGTGGCTGGTTTGTGCTTCAAGTTGTTTGTTTTTTCGTTTCCTCTGCCGCTTGACAAAATTTACAGCGCAATATCTTGCATTCCCCATTTGAGGGACTGCTGCGCAAAGTCCTGGCAGAGCCAGAAGAACTATTGCAATCCCTTAGTTTGGAGGCATACAAGGTGTGGCAGATGCCACATTCAAGCTTAGCCTGAACCATTTTGGTCATGAAGAATTTACCGAGGGGAAAATGGACCGTTAACTTGCAGTATACTTTTTGTGATTTCTTGTAGACAGCAGATATGAATGTAATACTATAATTAGATGCGAGATGTGACGATTATTTCGATGATTCAAAAGCTGAATTAAAACAGGAATAATACAAATGCGAGTCGGATGCGCGTTAGCGCAAGGTTACTTCTTATTGCGGGATTTAGGTTGAATGCAAAGTTAAACTAATTCGTAGCTGCTCCTATCTGCTCTTCAATAAAGGAATGATATCATGATCCTGGGCACCAACTTTGTACCAGACATAACCGGCGGAGTATCAGAAGATGACAAAAAAATTAATCAAATTTAATTAAATGAGGTGTTATGAAATCGTAGCACGATTCAAAGCTGCAAGATGTTAAGTGAAACAATACAATGATACTACCGGGTACAAGGTACTTGTGGCTTTGTTACAGTGAACCGGCCGCATTTGACAATGTTGAAAATTGTAATATCAGTAACATCATAGAATACGGTTATAGACACACAGATAACACGTGCACAGTTGATTTAGGAAAAAACAAACTAGAGCGGCCTTCTAACAGGGCGGCATCAAAACAGATTTGCCCTAACAGTGCGGAAATACGTTTTCAAATAATAATTATGCAGTGACAATATCAGTTTCATTCGAGATGTTCGAAATCAGTATACCCATACCCTTAACAACATTTATAAAGAACAAACAAGTAATATGAGCACAGCTGAAATAAAATAAACTAAGTTAAGATAGAAATCGAACTAATAGAACACAAAATTGAACATAATAGAACTTATGACGCTGGTTTTAACAGTGTGGAAATAGTTTTCTTTCTGATGTTTGTCGGCCTCAGTCTGATGATGCCGACAGAGTAACTCACTTGTGGGATTAGTTCCTGGTCATCACAGTACAAGAGCACATTATTTTCCTTTAGCGCTGAACACTCATATTACACACTCTTTATCGTAACTATAAGAAATATTTCGGCACGAAAGCAATATTGTAACAAAGGCTTTTTAAATGCAGGATAAAATGTTTCGAGTGCCCACCATCGAGTACATTGAAGTAGACACGCATTGAAACACTTCTTTGATAACCAGACAGAGGGATAACCAGACTACCTGTTACCTGAAAGAGTTTCCAAAGAGACGTTTTTTTTGTTTGTACAATTTCCAGAGTCAACTCCAGAAGTGACGCGAGTATCCAGATCAGCTGTGATGGGGTGTGTCTAGGCAAGGCCGACTCTAGAAGGCCTTGGTCCAGGTCAGCTAAGAGGTGAGGTCGAGGGGCAGGCGAGCTTCGTTGGCAAGGCAAGAAGACTGCGGTCACAGCTCACATAGCGCATGGGTTCGTTGGACGAGCGCAGCTGAAGTAGGAATCGAGGTTCCTAAGGGTGTGATGCTTTTCTCTGTGCTGAGACTTTTAAGTGCGATGAACTGATGTGCACGGAGGGCCGATGGAGTGATGTGCGTTGAATGAAATGAACTGCTGTGCAGAAAAGGCGATGGAGTGATGTGCGGGGAACGCAATGAACTGATGTGCCGGAAGGGACAGGAAGCGCGAGGCTCCTTCCGCATTGTTTGCGGTAAGCAGTCTCGAGTAGGTAAGGGTGAGGTTTTAGGGTGTGTGGCTTACCGAATCACAGAGTCTGCGTTTGCTCGCGTCCAACTGTAGATGGGAAAGCCGGGCGAGGAGGCCAGTGAGGAAAGTTCTACTCTTACACTGTTTGAATAACTTAAAGTGGACCTGATTAGTTTATCACAAACACATAAACACGGTGTTTAGATGTGGCAAACACTTCGTTGAGTGGTCCGAAGAACAGTTTTAAATCGGCCGATTTAGCATTTGCCTTGTGTGTTAATGCTTAACACAGCAAATGAAGTGACCTCCACAATTATATATCATGCAGAGGACTAGCCACACACTACCTCTCCCCACGACCGTCAACAATGAACTGAGTGTCAGTAAATGAAGATGTTCCACACTACAGGTCAACAGCGGCGGTGATAGGCTGAGGCTTGGTAATAATCAAAATTTGGCACTGGTCCGAAAACTGTTTTCAAAAAAGGAGGAAAGCTTCGGCCTGACCCAAATTAGAATCATTGATCCGTCTTAAGTCTCCTGTACGCAAAAAAAACGTATGTTCAATTAATAAAAATATAACATTTCATTTTCACTAACTCTCTTCTAACGAGCACATTTCAAGTTGAAATGATCTTATGTTGGATTTCGATTCGAATTGCTGCACTTCAAAGTGAATCATTGATAGCATATAAAAATGGAAGAATTTTCAACCAATTGATAATACCGTCTCATGCGGGTATTCGTGGGACTAACATCAATGTAATCGTTCTCTAATTCCTACTTAAGAGTCCCCTTCTTCATCTGGTCTCCGTTCCAATCTTAATTTTATAATAATTAAGTCTGTCAGGAGCCAATGGCCGCTTCAGGAGAGAAAAAATATGTTTTCACTGGAGCTGAGCCAAGCTGTTGCTGGCTGGGCTCATCAATTATAAAGTAAGCCCACTCCTGGACGGTCCCAAAGAACAATACGTTTTTAGTGGAGCTGAGTCAAGCTGTTGCTGGCTGGGCTCATCAAGTATAAAGTAAGCCCACTTCTGGACGGTCCCAAAGAACGATACGTTTTCACTGGAGCTGAGTCCAGCTGTTGCTGGCTAGGCTCATCAGTTAGAAGGTAAGCCCTCTCATGCCCGGCCCCAAAGAACAAACAAATCAAAGAGAAAATCCTCATTGAAAAATTACTGATGACAGACTTGAGGAGATTTATTCTTCGGATTAGCATAGAACTTCAGATAATGGGAGCATGACTGGGAGCGGCATTGAGGAGACAGGAGGTCTGGGAGCCGGTGCATCCATTATACCTACCTAGCCAGAAGGAAATGTCTGGAGAATGGTGCTTTATACCTGCCTAGCCAGAAGTGAATGCCTGGGAGCTGGTCCGCTATACCTACCCAGCCAGGAATGAAGGAATATGCATTATACCAACCTAGCCGGCATTTGGATGCTGTCCTGATGTGCTTTCCCACCCGTGGCATCTCGTTGAGAAGCAGGAGGGACGTGGGTGGGAGAGGGCCTAGTTACTATGATGAAGTAGCTGTTTAATCTAATGAATATGATTCACGTGATGTTTACATATCCATTTTATGGAAGTTCTTTGCTATTTCGCAGTGATGTTCCTCAAAGTTCATATCAACTCTGATCATTTTACTCATTCACCCTTCGTAACCGTAGCAAATCGTTATCTTCCTCAATAGTTATGAACTCGTTTGCATTTACATGCGCATTTTGAACATTTGGTTCAGTATATCGTTCGCTGTATTCTTTGCATGTATTGGAGACATCGATTTCCTTTCTTTTGCTTCCTTTAGCAATTTCCATTCAAAATACAGCTTATTTAAGTTGTTCACAACATCACATTTTAGGAAGGTTGGTATTCCTGCTCTATGTCACACCTCAAACACGTCATCAACGGTTGAGGTTGATGCTTCTCTGTCATTTCTTTCCGCATTTTTTTTATATAGCATCAATAAAGAAAAAACTTATCTCTTTGATGGGAGAACATCTTGATTAAATTCATCGATTTGTTGACCTATCGGTTGAATATCTGTTGCGCTTCTAGTCGTTATTTTTTGTAACAATTGGTGAACAGTACACTGCACAAGGAATCACCAAGAACTGTCCATGAACATTGCCACCAGCATACTAAGAGGAGAATATAAGTAACTTCGAAAAAACCTACGAGCTACCTGCCGGTCTAATGAAAACAAGTTCGCATATCTTCTCATTTACAATTGCCTTGCGCACCCCCTAAATATTTTTTGTTCGACGCATAAATAATGATGCGAAGTGTTTCTAAACAATTGAAAGCAACTGAATAGGGCTTCCAAAAAATTTGAGATGATAATGTTTTTTT
>SDVV010033306.1:0-11314 GCA_016164225.1 Gammarus roeselii
TTACTGTCTCGGCCATAAACTTAGTAGAGGAATTAGTTGGTCCTAAATTAGATAGTTTATCATAAACTTTATTTTCGCTTTGTGATGCAACAAATAGGGGCATCACAAAGTTCTGCATGACGTTAAGCAAAGTGATCGGCGGCGGGGCGGGTATTGCAGCGGGTGCGGATGCGGATGAGCTAGTCGACGGCGGAGGCGGGACTGGAATGGTCCCAGCCATTATGGTTTCTTCATTAAATAGTTTTTTGGTTAGGTTTTCATTTTTAAGATAGGCTTCTGCCACGGCACGCGACGCAGTTTCTAGGGAGGTCATCACACAAAAAATGTTATCGGACGTAAGTTTAGTTCCGAGAAGTGATCGGGCCGCGTGTCTAAACTCGGTTACTTTGAAAGAAGGGTACATGTTAAGGAATTCATTTTTGACTTCCTTAAATGTGACCGATCTTCCCGCGTAGCAAGTTAACAGTTTTATTGCGTCGCCTCGTTTTTTATCAACGAGGGAGAACAAAATCTGTAACTTTTTGTCATCCGCGACAATGTTGTTTTGCAAGAAATGATTCCCGATCGAACGCAAGAATTTTCTTGCGTCGATTTCAACGGTAAATTTAGGTTCGCCCTCTCTGGGGTTTCCGGCAAATTTCGGTAAATCATTTAATATTGTTATATTATTTACTGCCATTTTGATTAAGAGTTGACCGTAATGTAATATAAAGTAAATATAAAGTTATTATTCACACTTTTCACTTGTGACTCGCACGACACCACAAATTTTCAGTATTATTCACACTTTTGCAAAGTTTATTTTATATAATATCTCTTTATTGTAAATGTTTATTTTAACGTGCACAGGGGGATGATACTCAAGGTTTATGGAGTCCGCCGTGTAGTACGTTCTGCTCCTCTCGGTTCCTTGTAGTCGGATGCCATGCTTCCCTTGTAGTCGGATGCGTTGCTCTCCTTGTAGTCGCTCTCCTTGTAGTCGCTCTCCTTGCCTCTCAACCGATGCTTCACTTTTGTGTATTTAGTCTTTAATATTTGGACTCTGACTACAAGTGGTTATGATCTCGTCGCCAGTGTTGTATTTTAGTCGCCGGTGTTGTAGTCTCGGTCAATCGCTAGAATACAGGGGCTTCTACTTAGATTTGACTGGTTATGAGAGGAAGTAAACACGTCACTATTCTCAAAGTTTTAATCTCCATCAGGGAATCAAGTAAGAAGTTTTATTTAGAGTTCTTTTCACTAGAGTTAGTTAAGGTTTCTAGCACTACAAGTAGTCAGAATGATATCGGCAAGATGAGGAGAGTTCGTAGATGCTACTAGTGTAATAGAGTCTATAATATCGCACGGAGATAGTTTGGCTGGTGTGGGGCTCAAACCTAGTCTGAGGGCCTAGGAGCATGCAAAGCTTATATACTAAGGATATTAGGCCAGAACACCTTGAGGTGTTTTTGGAAAGCTAAGGGCCGCGCCATTCCGGGAAGGAAGGGACGGTTCTCTGGAGGTCCTGGGGCCGTGAACATGTGGCGACCAGGCCGCGCTAAAACTCTACATTAGGAGTCTAATGTCGGAGCATACCATTACATATGATATTTTATTATCTAAAGTAACAGCTTGGATTAAGGGAGGAATTTCCTAGACACAGGCCATCTGCTATCAGATCCTGGTTAGACATTCAGATCTTCATATACGGAGCGGCAGAGGTGAAATGATAATATGTTTGTGTCCAAGGGCTAGACGGTGGGTCGGATACGACTCGACTCAAGGAGAAACTAAGGTTAAAGATTCGTTGAATACTTTTGTTCAACACCACTCCCTCATCCTTACTTAATTGATATACTATATTAATTAATTAAGTTTACGATTATAAATGAATTATCCCTAACAATCAAAGAATATAAACGAGAGCCTGAGACGCTCTTCTTGCTTCTTCGCCTGGTTCAAGTAGGGTAGTCGTCCTTCGGCAGCGGAGTTTTCCTTGGTGCGAGGGGTAGAAAACAGAGCTGGGCGTTCTCGGGCTGACTGCAGTAGGCCGGGCTGGGCTACTGGCTGGCTAATTGATCCGCGGGCGTGCGAAGATGTTGCGGAGTCACGAGAATTTGCTCTCCCATACGTGAGAAACAAGATAAATACACTATAATTAATCACTAAGTACATTTAATTGTTAGTAGCAACTGTATCGTGATTCAAGGGTATTTCCTTGCGTTCCTTTTATAAAGTCTGAGTATTAATGTCTCAGTGGATTTGAGGAATGAATTTAGTTAATACAAATGCCATACTACAAAGGTTAGGGATAATAGCAAACTCCAAATTTATTCGTTCAAGTGTAACGCGGGAGTGCAGGATATAGTTCAAGTACCTGAGCGGGGGGAAGGTATGGGGGATTATCCGTGTTGGTACCTGTATCCACATTATACTGTTTATGAAAGCTCAATGGAGTATTATTTAGACGAGTTTTCAGTTGATAAGCCTCATGTCTGGCTACATCTCTAATATGTTCACCTTTTTCGCGTAAGCTTTTTCTGAAATTTGGTATGTTTCGTCGATTTGGTACCGTCATCTCTTTAGTTCGTAGGCTATCCTTAACACCCTGAAATCTTTCTTGCAGAGCGTCCAGAGTAGACTCTCGCGTTATAGTGGCAGTGCGTCTTTTGCGCCATATCCATTTGATAAGCAAAAAGGCAATGCAGAGGGAATTTATTACTACAATTATAGTTATAACAGTCTGAGCATATATAGCGTAGGTTGTACTTGTTCAAGCTGCAATCCATGATAATCAAAGTTGATGGTAAAAGGATCGTCTAATTTTACTTCGTTTATCAGTTTACGAAGGCTGGCATGAACTGTACTCGATTTGTCTACGTCAATAATCGGAAGGTTAGTGGGTTCCACAATGAAAGCAAACGATTTGTTAGTCTCGGTGAGTTCAATATTTACCATCTGCTTAGCTGGCCAAAGTAAGTCGTCAGTTTGCACGTCACATGCTAAAGGAAGTTTATGTAGCCCAACGAGGGTGTCTCTCGTCTGGTGTTACGGGCAATCCAAAGTTACTTTCTTAGATTCTGAAAAGTAGATTATTCGATGCTGGTCCGTCTCGACCATAAAAGTATCTGTAGAACCTGTTTTGTGGTAGTTACAGACTGTCAACATAGCGGTTACGTTCTGCTGAAAAGCTTCCCATTCGCAGGTGGATTTTCGTTCATGCAAAATAGGTTCTATTTCTAGGAGTAAGTGGTTCGTGGTTGATATAGAGTACATATTCGTTTTTTCTGTAATTATATAAGTGTTGTTACTCCTGAGTTGTACTTTTCTTAATTCAGGGATGACCAGGGAAGATTCATCTATCTTTAAAGGGTGCGCTATTAAAGTAAACACTTCATACGCAGTCGTATATGTTAAGGGAATTAACATCAAAAATTTATGGAGAGATACTTTTGAATTCTCAAGATAGAGGTTACGTGATCGAGATTGTACCGAGATATTTCAAGTGGAAAGATCAACGTTGGAAAATGCTGGCGTCCTTCTGCAACAATACTATTTAATGATTGTAGGTCAATTAGTTCGGGAGATACCATTTCGTTTTCTAATAATGAAACAATAATCTCGCTTGATCTGAACGTGGATCGAGTGTCAATCAAACTATCTATTAATTGATCAAAGTTCCATAGTATTGTGGTATGAAGATCCGATAGTTCTATATTATCTGCTAAGTTCTCAAGTACTTTTTTAACAGCTTCAAAAGAATTAGACACGTTTTTGGAAAGCATGTCTAGGCGTTCATTGGTTACTTTGAGTTGTTTGTTGTTTTGTTGCAAGTTGCGGTTTAGGGTGTCAATATTTCCTTGGTTGTTGATATCAAAAATTTTAGAAATTAGATAATATACCCAAAAATCACAGTCCTAATCCAATTACTAATGGGTTTCGAGGTTGTCGTCTTCCTGTTAGTAAAGGGCTAGCTTCGGACAGAGAGAGTATCAAGGATGAAGCATTAATTGGATTAGTATTATTTTGTATATCCAAAGAATTGTCTGACTGATTTTTGTAGCTTACGTTATCTCTAAGTTGAGTTACTCCTGACTTTTTCAACATAGTCCAGATTATTGTTAGTTTGTCTCGGAAGGCATAATATTTTGTCCATAATTCTGAGCCTCGACCATCATAGAGTAAAAGGTCATAGATGTTATTAAGAGTGCTTAGATATTCTGTTTCTAATCGTAATATTATGAAGGCATAACGATTAAGTTGATTTCCAGATGCACCAAATAATTTATTGTTTGCTAATATCTGACCTATATGAGAGGCAGCGTCCAAATCAGACGAATATTTAGCACAGGTGATATTTATGAATCCGAGGTTTACTCGGGATAAAAGGAACGCACCTGGAATATGGGCAAATCCGGGCCAGGGGATGACAGTGGCCGGAGTGCTTGCTGCTGCAGAGGGGGGTACATTCTCCCGAAATGCAGGTCCTGCTTGGGCCAGGGCAGCAAAGGTTACGGCTAGAAGCATGCCGACCCATTCCATATTAAACATTAGTGTATCTGTAACATATACATTTGAAGTTAATACCTTACATCTTTAATTTCTATAGGTACAGAGAGCCTATTTAAATAACATCTAGTGACACTTCGTACTCGGTTTAAGAGAAAATAATTCCTAAGACATACTTGTTAGTAATTTAATGATTCTAAACGAACAATAAGAGGGATACTTGAACTTAAACAAAATTATTAAATTCTCCAAGGAACAGGGGAGAGCTTGTGGCAGCTGCTGTGCAGGACTGGAGCCTGTGCTCATATCAGGAAGCTTCCGCGTTGGCCTTGTCCTTGGTAGGTGAGCTGTCTGAGTAGTGGAGTGCAGAGTTCCAGGGCTGGAAGAGATGCGCTGGGACGCCGGGCAGCAGTGCGAGAGCAGGTGTGCCGGGTGCGTTGACCTTGTCCTTCTCTCTGGTGCTGGCGGCTGCTAATGCAGTTTGCAAGCTCTGGCTGGCTGCACTCGCCGTGCGCTAACCGGTTGTTGGATAGCAGCTGGTGGCGTTGCTGGTTGCAGACGGGTCAGTGAAGGTGGAGGGGAGCATGATTGTTGCCGGGTGATGATGTAATCGGGGTGGACTACATATGTTTTCTTAGTGGCAATTTCTTGTAGCTCCCAAGCTTTTCCTTTGCTTTTCACAACAGTAAATGGTCCACTGACAGGCAAATCTAGTTTTTGTTCGGTAATCTGTCGAAGGGTTGCGTAGACTCGGTCTCCTACTGAGATGCATTTGGTTGTTCTTCCTGCGTTGGTGAATGCCGTGTAGGAAGATTGGGCTGCAAGGAGCGTGTCTCTGCAGTGCGTTCGCACTTGTTGCAAACGTCTCATGTGTTGATGTAGTTCGTCTTCACTGTATTGTAGTTTGGGGGGAGTGAAAGTAATTGTTGCTGAATCGTATGCATACAGGGCATAGAAGGGGGCCTCTCTTATAGAACTGTTGTAAGTGCTGTTTATCGATAGTTGTATCGCGGGTAGTAACTTGTCCCAGTCGTTTATCGCAAGTTGTGTGGTATATATGCGTAACAGCTTATTGATTTCATGGTTGATGCGTTCAGAAAGGCCTTGAGACGCTGGGTGGTATGGTGCAATTTCCACCTTTTTGGTGTTGGAGTATTTCAGAAAGTTACTTAATTTAACAGAAGTGTATTCGGGGGCATTGTCCGTGAATAAAATTGAGCTCGACCCGTAATGAGAATTGACTTGACGTAATGCTTCTATTATGGAGTCTGTTTCTTTGTGTTTTAATGGAAAAAGTATTGTGTATCTAGTGGTGTAGTCTCGGAATGTCAGTATGAACTGATTCCCGTCTTCAGTAACTCTCAGAGGACCCAAGATGTCAGATGATATGGTGTGAAAGGGTCTGATTGGAACAGGGTACTTCTCTATAGGAACAGGTTTGGGTATTTTTTTGCTTGAGTACACAACTCACAATCATCACAAAGTTTTTTTATCAGATGTCTCTCTTGTGAGTTGTAGAAATTCCTTGCGAACATTTTTAGTGTTTTTTCTGTTCCTTTATGGCCTGCGGTAGTGTCATTGTGGACTAGTTTGAACGCTTGGGGCATTAAGATGTTGGGAAGGTACGGTACGAGGAATTCGTCGCTTAGTGTTCCTCTTTTGAATTTTCTTACTATGTATAGCACACCACGGAGTATTCGGAGTATTGGTTGCCCATCGTTGGAGACACTCGTTCTTTGTGGGTTTCTTTAGAGCACCCAACAATGGTTTATGGTCTGTGTACACGTGTATCGTAAACAAGAGAATTATGTGCCTGAACTGCTCGAGTGCATAAACAAGAGCTAATGCTTCTTTTTTGGTCGCGGCGTAGTTTTTCTGAGCACTGTTTAATGACTTTGATACATAAGCTACGGGGTGCAATTTTTCATCGTACTTTTGCAGCAGAACTGCACCTATACCGGAAATTGATGCATCCGTGTTAAGGTGAAAAGGTAAGTCGTAATTTGGGAATTTCACTATCGGGGCTTGAGACAGTAGTATTTTAAGTTTTTCGACCGCATTAGTCTGGGCAGATGACCATTTAAAGGGGACATTTTTTTTGAGAAGATCATACAGCGGTTCTGCAACCTGTGCGAAGTTGGGGACAAACATACGGAAATAATTTACTGCTCCTAAAAAAAGGATTGCGTTTGTTTTTTATTAGTCGGCATTGGCATCGTTTTGATTGCGGCTACTCGTTCGTCGGTCATTTTCATGCCTTCTTTGGTCATCTTGTACCCTAGAAAGTTGACCTCGTTAGCAAAGAAAGAGCATTTTTGGATTTTGAGTTTTCTTCCGGCTTCGCTCAGTTTTTGTAAGACTCTCTCGATCGTTTCCATGTGTTGCGTGGCCGATTTACTGAATAGTATGATATCGTCCATGTACGCGAGACATTGGGGGCCAAGAGTTGTAGAGAGAATTTCATTAATTACGCGAGCAAAGAAACCTGGTGCCGATTGAAGCCCGAAGGGGACACGATTCCACTCGTATTTACTGCTTCCTACAGTAAAAGCAGTTTTTTCGCGATCTTCCGGATGTATCTCGTACTGGTGATACGCGCTTGCGAGGTCTAGCGTGCTCATGTAAGTTGATTGACCCAGGGAGTTTAATACATCGGAAATACGCGGAAGAGGGTAGGTTAACGGCTTAGTAATATCGTTCAACAATCGATAATCTATAACCAAACGAAGGTCTCTGTCGCCCCGCTTTACTATGATTAATGGGCTGTTATAGGAAGACTTTGAACGTGAAATAGTCCCTTCGTCTAGCATGATTTTAATTTTTTCATTAACAGTATTTTGATACGCAAATGGGATTCGATTCGGCGCTTTGTTCACTACTATGTCTTCTTTCAGAGGTATTTTTAACTGGTCTCCCGTATATTTTCCTAAAGGTTCACCGGGGAGCCAACAAGCGTCTCTATGTCGGTTTAATATTTCTAACAAGGTCGTTGCCTCGTTGGGGTCACCGCAGCTTATGTCTTCTGGCGTCAACGGTTTATGGCTTTCAATCGCGTTGAAGTTGGGTTCTACTGACTGTGCTACAAGTACCGTTTCGTCGGATAGATATTCGGCCTTGCATAATTTCGTGCCTTTTTTTAAAAGTATTGGTTTGTCGCTCGTATTTGTGAAGTTGACCTTCACGCATTTGTTCTCGGCTAGAGTTAGTGCTCCAGCTATAGTCACTTCATTGCTGAGTTGCGTGTGATGTAATATCACGTCTCGTTCGTTTATGATTCGCTTGTTTACGGGGACAGTCGCTATCATCATAGTATTTCTCGGTATCGTTAATTCACAGCTTAGATGCACACTAAAGTGTTTCTGTGACTGGTCTGTGGTCTAACAGCTAGGGGGAGTTGCTTGGGCATGCGCAACCTGTTTGATCAGAACTGGTTTGCTAGCCGAAACATTTTCCTCTGCTGTATTGGTGGCTTCATTGCAGTCGTCGGGTGTACTTTCGCTTTCTTTCTCGGCACGGGCGATTGTAGCGGTACTTTCGTTCAGGATTATACTGTCACTTAAAGTGAGTCTTAGTACTGATTTTACAGTAGTTTTGTTGGTACCGTTTTTGCTAAGTGAGATACTCAACTTTTTATTACTGAAGTTTATTTCTGCGTGTCGCAAAATGTTCATGCCAATCAACAGGTCATGTTTTATACGATCGCTTTTCCTAAATATCAGGACACGGGTGTTAAAGCATCCCGCAGGTGTCTCGACCTAAGCT
This sequence comes from Gammarus roeselii, assembly GCA_016164225.1. NCBI lineage: Eukaryota > Metazoa > Arthropoda > Malacostraca > Amphipoda > Gammaridae > Gammarus > Gammarus roeselii. The sequence continues at coordinate 8,251 of SDVV010033306.1, forward strand.
GCTGCTTGACCTACTATGGAAATTTGATTTCCATCAGCATCGAGTACTTGGCCCCTATAGGGTTCCAAGTCGTACTCCTCAGTTTTGAGCGCAGAATCAGCTATGAGCGTCGTGGTTGCTCCGGTATCTAAATACGCTTTTAGTTCTCTACCATTTATTTCGCAATCTAATCGCGGGACAAATATGCTATTCTCGGTTCGTTCCCTTTGGTGGGGCGTACCTAGACAGTACTGGGGCGGCTCGCCATTTCCGTCATAACGTTTGAGTCCCAATTGTTGTCCTCGGCGTCATGACTTGTATGTTCGTCCTGTTGGTCTGTCGTAGGATCGTCGGCCTGTGCCATACGTACATAAGTTTGTGAGCTTTTACGTGGGGGACCGCGGTTATTTCTCATACATTCGCTAGTGCTATGCGAGTCTTTGATTTTACAATGGTCACAGTATTTACCTTTTGCTTTAGTCAGTCATTCTCTGCACAGTTTTGCTGTGCGCCCAAAACGTTTACAAAAAGCACAAGAGTTACATTCTCGTTTTACATGACCGCTCTTTCCACAGTTGAAGCATGATATGGCGATCGGTTGCTATTTACTGCGCTAGGTGTCGTTTTTTGTTCGGTCGTCAACGAATGGGAGGGGCGCGTTGAATTTACCGAGGTTGATTGTTGTCTAACCTGCCAAACGGCTTCGTCCGTGTTGACTGGTTTTTTAGTCGCCATGAGCAGTTTGTGCTGAGCTACAGTCTTTACTGTCTCGGCCATAAACTTAGTAGAGGAATTAGTTGGTCCTAAATTAGATAGTTTATCATAAACTTTATTTTCGCTTTGTGATGCAACAAATAGGTGCATCACAAAGTTCTGCATGACGTTAAGCAAAGTGATCGGCGGCGGGGCGGGTATTGCAGCGGGTGCGGATGCGGATGAGCTAGTCGACGGCGAAGGCGGGACTGGAATGGTCCCAGCCATTATGGTTTCTTCATTAAATAGTTTTTTGGTTAGGTTTTCATTTTTAAGATAGGCTTCTGCCACGGCACGCGACGCAGTTTCAAGGGAGGTCATCCCACAAAAAATGTTATCGGACGTAAGTTTAGTTCCGAAAAGTGATCGGGCCGCGTGTCTAAACTCGGTTACTTTGAAAGAAGGGACATATTAAGGAATTCATTTTTGACTTCCTTAAATGTGACCGATCTTCCCGCGTAGCAAGTTAACAGTTTTATTGCATCGCCTCGTTTTTTATCAACGAGGGAGAACAAAATCTGTAACTTCTTGTCATCCGCGACAATGTTGTTTTGCAAGAAATGATTTTCGATCGAACGCAAGAAGGTTCTTGCGTCGATTTCAACGGTAAATTTAGGTTCGCCCTCTCTGGTGTTTCCGGCAAATTTCGGTAAGTCATTTAATATTGTGATATTATTTACTGCCATTTTGATTAAGAGTTGACCGTAATGTAATATAAAGTAAATATAAAGTTATTATTCACACTTTTCACTTGTGACTCGCACGACACCACAAATTTTCAGTATTTTCCACACTTTTGCAAAGTTTATTCTATATAATATCTCTTTATTGTAAATGTTTATTTTAACGTGCACATGGGGATGATACTCAAGGTTTATGGAGTTCGCCGTGTAGTACGTTCTGCTCCTCTCGGTTCCTTGTAGTCGGATGCGATGCTTCCCTTGTAGTCGGATGCGTTGCTCTCCTTGTAGTCGCTCTCCTTGCCTCTCAACCGATGCTTCACTTTTATGTATTTAGTCTTTAATATTTGGACTCTGACTTCAAGTGGTTATGATCTCGTCGCCAGTGTTGTATTTTAGTCGCCGGTGTTGTAGTCTCGGTCGATCGCTAGAATACAGGGGCTTCTACTTAGATTTGACTGGTTATGAGAGGAAGTAAACACGTCACTATTCTCAAAGTTTTAATCACCATCAGGGAATCAAGTAAGAAGTTTTATTTAGAGTTCTTTTCACTAGAGTTAGTTAAGGTTTCTAGCACTACAAGTAGTCAGAATGATATCGGCAAGATGAGGGGAGTTCGTAGATGCTACAAGAGTAGTAGAGTCTATAATATCGCACGGAGATAGTTTGGCTGGTGTGGGGCTCAAACCTAGTCTGAGGGCCTAGGAGCATGCAAAGCTTATATACTAAGGATATTAGGCCAGAACACCTTGAGGTGTTTTTGGAAAGCTAAGGGCCGAGCCATTCCTGGAAGGAAGGGACGGTTCTCTGGAGGTCCTGGGACCGTGAACATGTGGCGACCAGGCCGCGCTAAAATTCTATATTAGGAGTCTAATGTCGGAGCATACCATTACATATGATATTTTATTATCTAAAGTAACAGTTTGGATTAAGGGAGGAATTTCCTAGACACAGGCCATCTGCTATCAGATCCTGGTTAGACATTCAGATCTTCATATACGGAGCGGCAGAGGTGAAATGATCATATGTTTGTGTCCAAGGGCCAGACGGTGGTCGGATACGACTCGACTCAAGGAGAAACTAAGGTTAAAGATTCGTTGAATACTTTTGTTCAACAGCTTCTTCATCTCAACCTCCAGACAGGCCAAAAGTGCTGCTTCTTCGTCTCAACCTCTACCCAGGCCAAAAGTGCTGCTTCTTCCTTTCAACCTCTACCCAGGCAAAAAGTGATGCTCCTCCGTCGCAACCTCTACCCAGGCCAAAAGGGCTGTTTCTTCGTTTCAATCTCTACCCAGGCCAAAAGTGCTGCTTAATCGTCTTAACCTCTACCCAGGCCAGAAGTGCTGCTTCTTCGTCTCAACCTCTACCCTGGCCAAAAGTGCTGTTTCTTCGTTTCAACCTCTACCAGGCCAAAAGTGCTGCTTCTTCGTCTCAACCTCTACCCAGGCCAAAGGCGCTGCTTCTTCGTCTCAACCTCTACCCAGGACAAAAGTGCTGATTCTTAGTCTCAACCTCTACCAAGGCCAAAAGTGCTGCTTCTTCGTCTCAACCTCTACCCAGGTCAAAAGTGCTGCTTCTTCGTCTCAACTTCTACCCAGGCCAAAAGTGCTGCTTCTTCGTCTCAACCTCTACCCAGGCCAAAAGTGCTGCTT
>SDVV010033307.1:0-11314 GCA_016164225.1 Gammarus roeselii
TATATATATGTATTATATTCATATGACCATGTCAACGCGGTAATGAGTACAATTTCTGCACACATTCTTTCGTTTGTTTAGATGAAGATAACACATGCGCACGGTGTGGCGTGACGGTCCACAAAAACAATAAACCTGCTTATTTGAGGTCATAAATCAATGTTCACAAGTTTTTAACAGTGATGAATATTGCAATGATTGGGCGCTGCTGTTCTGAAACAACTGCGCCAACTTGACGCCATCATTACCTGCATGAGGACAGCTGAGGCGAAACATGCATGTTAAGGTCAACTAAGAGTCGCATTACATGTATGACAGCGGGCGTCGCGACGTTACATTGATTACATGTATGACGGCGGGTGTCGCGCACGTTACATTGATTAAAATGTTCTCACAAATTCTTTCAACTATTTGGGTAATTCTAAACACCTTTAAAGGTGGGCAGATTTTTTTGTTGCACAATTGGTAAAGAATGAATACCTCTCTTGATTAATGAAGCCAGACTCACGTCTCGATGTAGAATTCTCCATCGTTTAGTACACACAATTTCATTTCGCTAAGTACTTATTTTTTTGTAAAACTTTAAGTCACTCGAATCATAGCACCATGTTATTGAACGGCACCACAAATTGAAATCAATTCTCTAAACTAGAGGTTGACCGGAAAGGAGACCGATACCCATGTCAGTAAATATCGTCGTCTTTGCCGGCGATTAATTCCGGCACGCAATAATAATGAGAGATTTCTTGCATTTGGCCGAGTAGGAAACATTCGACGGTAATCCGAAGAAATTCGCCTTCAGTTCGACTATTGAATATGTGTGTCTGAAATGCTTATGACTTTGCTTAAACAAATCGGCCTCAATACACGTTGAATCGAGAAAATATATACTCTGTGAGTGCCAAAAAAATGAAAAATTATTCCAGTAGGGTATTTTATTAAAATAATGCATTTAAGTTTAAAAATAATGATATTTCTGCAGAAGTGTATAAACATGCCTCTCACAGATTGATAATGGTGTTATCTCTCTGGAACCCATTCCAATGGGAATCCATACTCGTCAATAGCTATACAGAGAAGTCGACGGTGCTGAGCCTTCTATGTCTAAGGCGTCTTACTGTTTCAGTCATGTATTTGTAGTAACGTCGTAATAAAGCCCGTCACCAACATCATTGATATCCTATTTAGTGCAAGCGACTCTCATGTCACGAAAGTCGAAGTAGGCGAGCCACTCGGAACTTGTGACCACAACTGTATCCCTTTTTTTGATAGAGCTCGAGTTGAAAACATCAATAAACTGCGAAAAAGTCCCCAAATTCAGATAAGCTAATTTTGATGGCTTAAGAGAGTCAATGGCGTCAGCAAATATAACCCTCGGACAAGATGTCAATCAATCGCTTAACAATTTCTTGACTGCACTTACAAATATTGAACATTAGCATATACCGCGCAAAAACCGGCAAACAGCAGTCTATCAGCCCAAGTACTGGAAAGGAGAATTGCAGCGCCTTCAATCCCGAAAGAAAGCAAAGCACTCGATAAAACAGAGACATCCGCATGACGACATAGCAAAAAAATGAATACAACATTAGCAGACGAGATCTAAAGAGGGTCCTGAAGCGTAAGAAGAAAGATTATGCAAATGAAATTGCAGAGAATTACAGCCGAAACAAATCTTCAGTTATATTTCGATATAAAAATCAAAATCTGCAATAGGTCCTCTCGAGAACGATGTTGGTGAGCTAGAAACTGACGACACCAAAATGTGTGTTCTATTTAATGTATACATTTGTTTTGTATTTACGTCAGAGAATCAGGATATTCCTAATCCTGAGGATATCATAGCGGCAAAACGAATTGAAGACCTCAGCACAGTGAACTTTTCCCCCGCCGAAGTTATTAAATATATAGATAAATTGAAAGTCACCAAATCTCCAGGTCCAGACCAAATTCATCCCAGAATTCTATAAGAGACTAAAAACGAAACATTTATCAAACATTTTCACCCAATCTCTCACAAATGGCACCTACCCATCTAATTGGAAATAGGCCAATGTTACCTCAAATTTTAGACAAGGGGACAAAAAGTGTCCCGGCAACTACGGTCCAATTAGTCTCACCTCAGTCATTGGCAAGTTGATGGAAAGTTTGATAACGAAAAAAATTACGGAATTCTTAGAATCAAACAAATTGATTGGCGACTCCCAGCATGACTTTAGACACAATCGTTCCTGTCTCACGAATCTACTACTCTTTTTCACAAATATAATTGATATCTACGACACAAAATTTCCAATCGATATCATTTACCTTGACTTTCAAAAGGTCTTTAATAAAGTCTCCCACAAGTGCCTAATTAGTAAATTGCACAGCATCGGTATTCGAGGCGAGCCTAACAGCTGGATAAGATGCTGCTTACGGACAGACGGCAGCGAGTTGTACTTAACAGAGCTTCCTTCCCCTGGGGTAATGTTACGAGCGGCGTGCCTCAATGATCCGTGTTAGGGACAGTTCTCTTTATAATATTCACTAACGATCTTGATAGCAACGTACTCTCAAACATTAGCAAGTTCGCAGACGATACTAAGATTGCAAGAAAAGTGCAAACTAAACTAGAGTGTCAGCAGATCCAACTAGACTTGAACAAAATTGTTGATTGGTCAGAAAAGTGGCAAATGAAATTAAATGTAGACAAATGCAAACTTATGCACATTGGTCCTCATAACCTCAAACACGAATATTCAATGTCCGGAAAGAAACTCCTTCCCGTCACCGAAGAGAGAGATTTAGGTGTCATCATTAGTAACGACTTAAAAAGCAGCAAGCAATGTAACGATGCTGCCAAGAATGGCAACAAAATGCTAGGTATGATATCCCGCACTATCTCGTACAAATACCAACACAGTATGCTCAAGTTATTTAATGCATTTGTTAAACCGCATCTCGAGTATTCCATTCAATTCTGGTCTCCATTCCTTAGAAAAGACGTTATTAAACTTGAGAAGGTTCAACGTAGAGCTACCAAACTCATCCCCTCGCTACGGAATAAATCGTACGAATACAGGCTACGTGAACTCAATCTTCATTCGCTGGAGAAACGTCGAATCAGAAGCGACATGATCGAAGTGTGGAAGATTATGAAGGGTAAGTAAAAGATTATGAGGAGTAAGGAAAAATTTAGATACAAACGGAATGACTAGGAACAATGGATACAAAATCGTTGGAAAAAACGTTTCTCACTCGACATCATACCCAATTTCTTCACGTATAGAGTTGTCGAAGAATGGAACAAACTTCCAGCAGATGTTGTAAACAGTAATACAATCGAAACGTTTAAGTCGCGTCTCGATAGCTAAACCGTTCCTTTTCCTGTTGTTGTAAAAACAGAAATGGCACACGAAGCTCTCTTAGGCGTTCTGCTTCAGAACTAATCATCTTGCTATCAAAAGGCAACCTAGTTTGGGCCAGTAGGCCTCTTAGACGTTCTACTTCAGAACTAAGACTATTGCTAACAAAAGGAAACCTAGTTTGGGCCAATAGACCTGTTGTTGTCTTCCTACAGTTGTAAACCAAAGTGCAAACCTTTTATAAGTCTGCCCAAAGTAATGCCGATACTGAGACAAGGCAGAACTACCGATGATCAGAGATGATTCTCGTCGAAGATCGCCACTAATCGCCAAAGGTGCATTGATTGGGGTTTGTTAAATAAAATGAAAGCTGATTTACATTTAGTTATTAATTTGATCTGAACGTAAAAATGTATATCAATCCGGCGCGGGGGTGCATATATTCGTACAACCAACCCAATGACGTTTGAACCTGAGCATTAACTATGAACAGTAAACTGTTTGCTGAAGTTTGCATATATTGTGCGAGAATTACAAAATGAACCACAAACAGTACGTTATCTGATAGAATAATTCAGTTTCAACTTTCGTGACGTAATATTCACTGAATAAACAATGCATAACAAAGTATTTCATTAGGCCAACGCAATGAAGGCAATGGAACAGGGAATATATTAAGAATTCCCACCCTAGTTTTCTTGTTCATTTGAACACATTGGGAATTGGCTTCAACTATAGGAATTTATTTGCTTCTATTTTTACCCTAATGACTTCTCACTGTCCGAATTGATTTCATACAAGTTGTTTGAAGGGCTTCTCAGTCTGATTAGCAACAGCATCCGTTACAACCTATTAACGAACTCACCATCGTTTGCGAATTGGTTACCTTAAACGTTAATACATGCATCGACCTATATGAACCAAAGCTACAAAATGGAAAGATGAACCACTTCTTTCGAACATGTAATCCAGTTGACCCTCATGATTATTAGTCCTCTCTTCTCTATACTTGCCATTGGTTTGGTTTAGTCTAGTTGTAGCTGCGATGGCTATTATTAATTAACGCCACGTAATCCATACCTAAAAATGGAGGATAGTCGCGGCGACCGATTTAAACTAAACTACTTTTTCACTAGTCATACGGTCATATTTAAGTAAGAGGGATTCTTGAATAATATTCACGTGAGGGGGTTTGGAGTTTGCCCCTCATCAAATGGAGTTAACATTCGCTGAGTAAAAAAGAGGACTAGCACCGCACACGACAACTTTGACCAGTTCTCCAGAAAAATCGGGAACCAAGCGCACGCAGCAACGTGACATGCCTTCCAGCAGTGAGATGTAGATCTTCCGTCTGTTCATCAGGCCCCTCCCATGGAGTGCCAACTCACTTCCTTTACACCTCGTCTAGTGAACTATAGGAAATATTGCATTGCTACGTTGCGATGATTTCGTTTCAACGCCGTCGTACTTGAACGGTCTTATCACCAGCTTGAGGAATAACCATAACAAGATTGAAGTTCAAGAACAGACCAAACAGAAACCGATGGGCCGGGCCAGTCAATCGGGCAGAGAAGAGAGGAAAGAAGGGAGGGGGTGTAGACAGAGATGGTCAGACGTTCTCAACCAAAGATGTTGAATCATTTCAGCTATTTTCAACCACACCATGATCACAGTTAGCTATCAATTATACCTTCTTGCGTAGTGTGTGAAGGACCTATTCCTTCTTGCGTAGTGTGTGAAGGACCTATTTCTTCTTGCGTAGTGTGTGAAGGACCTATTTCTTCTTGCGTAGTGTGTGAAGGACCTATTTCTTCTTGCGTAGTGTGTGAAGGACCTATTTCTTCTTGCGTAGTGTGTGAAGGACCTATTTCTTCTTGCGTAGTGTGTGAAGGACCTATTTCCCACATCATACAAACATAACTCAAATCTATTCAACTTGGTTTTGATAAAAATGTTGCAGATTTTACCTAATTCCACTGCATGATAATTTCTTTCCTCTTCCCCAGGCAATGCCTCTCCCTTCACCCCAATACTTGTTGTGGCGGTAGCGCAGCATATTTGCCTCAATTTACGTCAGACACTATAACAGTACTCGCATGTTATTGATGCCATTAGTCACTATACGTGCTTCATTGCATGGGTAGGTTACACCTTCTCTTGTTGTGTCTATAGCATATGATAGCCTCTTTGCTTAGACATTCCGCCAGCAGCTGTGCCCCTACATACAATATGCGGGCATGCGCGAACAGAGCCGTAGGGCATGTGTCTGCATTACTAACCCCCACTTTACACCACTCACACACCAGTCACCAGTGTCATGGACACTGCTCCGTAAGGCATGACCCGCCGAATCATTGCACTACTCCCACCTTACACCACTCACACACGAGTAATCGCCCTGTCCACGCACAGTCAGTAAGGCATGAGTCCACCGCATCAGCCTACTACCCCGCCTTACACCACTCACACACGAGTACTCGCCCTGTCCACGCACAGTCAGTAAGGCATGAGTCCACCGCATCAGCCTACTACACCGCCTTACACCACTCACACACGAGTACTCGCCCTGTCCACGCACAGTCAGTAAGGCATGAGTCCACCGCATCAGCCTACTACCCCGCCTTACACCACTCACACACGAGTCCTCGCCCTGTCCAAGCACAGAGTCAGTAAGGCATGTGTCCGCCTCATCGGTCCACTTCCCTGCCTTACACCACTCACACACGAGTCCTCGCCCTGTCCACGCACAGAGTCAGTAAGGCATGTGTCCGCCTCATCAGTCCACTTCTCCGCCTTACACCACTCACACACGAGTCCTCGCCCTGTCCACGGAGACAGTCTGTAAGGCATGAGTCCACCGCATCAGTCCACTTCCCCGACTTACACCACTCACACACGAGTCCTCGCCCTGTCCACGGAGACAGTCTGTAAGACGTGAGTCCGCACATCAGTCCACTTCCCCGCCTTACACCACTCACACACGAGTCCTCGCCCTGTCCCCGGAGACAGTCTGTAAGGCATGTGTCCGCCTCGTAACTCTGAGCAAGTAATGATGCGTCTGGCGCCTAATAAAGAATAGAGGCAATTAACTCAAAATACGGGTCCCTAAAGTTCCGCATGATTGTTCACCGTGAATAATTCCTAAACGGCGTCCGTATTGTTCGTTTTGTGAGAATTTCCTCTCTGTTCGGACCTGCTATGCGTTTTTAATGTTAATGCGTCGTTCGATCAACCTGGTCTATAACTTGGCGTACAAAAGGTGTGAAGTTGGCAGCCTCCATCTTTATGGGTTACTAGACTTGATCGAACGCGTGTAATGGAGCACGAATGTATTCCAAACATGCTATCTAGATTGGATGAGAAAATAACGCTGTTGTTTGTGGTTTTCCAATCGCATTTAACTACACCGAATGACGTGTTTATGTGTGTTCTAGGCGGTATAATTACATGCTACTGCTTAGATGCATGATTTATTTGGATAAACTTGCTAATTGAATGGTTTCCAATATTTTAAAACTGCGGAACATGTTCTTCACATTTATTTATGAAAAATTAGATTTAGTTATTTAAACTCTTTTCAAATAAGATCTTCCCAAAACGATCTAACCCCAATCTGTTCGTTATGGGTAAAACATACATGCTTTCTCCAAACATACGAGGGCAAGTCCACCCTCTTCAATGGCCTATAAATCAGTAGCTGTCGGCAATGTTGTCCCGGCGCTCGGCACCCTGGCATGGGACCAACTTGAAGGCAATAGTTCACTCAACAGAGCCACAAATAAGGGAGAACAAAGTGCGTATGAAGAATCAATCGACGACAGAGATAATTTCAGGGAGAAATTGTGCCTACAAAACTACTTCAATTCCCCAACCATCACCCCCCCCCCCCCCCCCCCCCCCCCCCCCCCCCCCCGCCTCCGCTACAGCTGAACCGAAGAACGTGATGTCATAAGTCTTCGTCTAAGTGGGTTGTATGATGTATATTTTAGTTAAAGAGTTTGCCGTTTTCTATTGACGCTATTGCAATAAATCAGATCGGTCGATTGATTACATGAGGAGCGGACCGGCCATGCGTACAGTTTCATTTACGCACGGTTGCGGTCGGTTGGCCACGTTCAGGTATGAATGATATCAAAATTGTCCTAATAATGTAACTTTACTTCCCTTCATTTCACACCAATTGGTATCAAGGGATGTAACAATATAAATTATTCATATTTTCTGTCGATAAGCCTTCATGAATTATCCATTTCTAGTAATCCAAGAAGGGTGAAAAGTGTACATCTCACGAATTGCGGAGATTTTGAAAACGGCGTGAAAACCTGATCGATCCTTAAGCTTAAGGTAACGAAATTTGAATTCTGTTATTATTAGGATTTAACATCTTCTCAGAGGGTTCCACACGGTCGACAAAGATTCATAGTATACTAGTTGAACATAAAATCTGATCCGTTTAGATTTGTTCGCCTGAATCAATAAATTGTTTTGGATAAAAAAATAATAATTACAGGCCATTTTGATTTTGTTTCCAGCCTGTTTTTGGGAGTACTGTAACAAATACTCCCATCCTCACTGATGCTGCGACGGTAACGCATCCTCCTCCGCTCTGAAAGATTCACATGAGTTGGTATGACGAAATACATCTTTGCTATGTCTGTCCATAGAATATAACAATGACGACTCTTTGTTCCCCATTTCCGTCACCAATGGTCAGACAAACAAATGCCGAATGGGTTTGGAGACTGAATGCTATTTTACTAAGATGTACACTGAATTACCAAGCTGTTGCTTTATATTCTATCGATAAAGGATAGCAATTGGAAGAAATCACGTCTGCATAAACATTAGAACAGAATCATATTTCATTCTTCGCAAGCTGCCATAGCTGGAATGTAGCTGCGTTACATATTGAATGAACAAACAACAGGAGACAAAAGATGTCGTCATGGAGCAACCATTTGTCATTTTTAGTCTATTTTAACGAAACAGTTTGGCAATTTCAGTTCTGTCAAGAAACGCCATGACTGTGATCTTGATGGCTGTTGTCTGAAATGTTAGTTCTACTCAAGACACCTATACGGTTGATATAGAAATGGTGTTAATTAAATAATTATTGTAATTGATACCAAAACACAGCTAAAGGCCCGTCACTGGTATGCTATACAGAGAAAAGCAGAGATGACACAAAGACACCGTAAGTGGAGAGCAGCCTATCAATGAAGAGTCACCGCAGGGACAGTTACTGAGACATGTAGTCACTGGAGGGACACTTGACAGTCACTGATACCACCAATAAAATCGAGACGAGCAGTGCTGTGGAGTGTCTCCTGCAGCACATCTTGAGCGGACAATCACTGGAGGGTCTAGCGGTTGCACTGGAGGGTCCAGTGGCTGAACTGGAGGGTCCAGTGGTCTAGCACTGCAGGGTCTAGCGGTTGCACTGGAGGGTCCAGTGGCTGAACTGGAGGGTCCAGTGGCCTAGCACTGGAGGGTACTGTGGCCCAGCACAGGAGGGTCCACAGCCCAGCCCTAAATGGCCCATCAGCCTATCATGGAATAGCCCTTCGGCCTTTCACTAAAGGGTCCAGTGGCCCAGTACTAGACGGTCCAGCGGATCCATTCGTGCAGCACTGGAGAGGTCCGGCAGCTACGATCTGGAGAGTCCAGTGGCTCAGCACTGGAGGGTTGTGAAGCGCAGCTCTGGAGGGTTCAGTGGCCGCTGATGAACCACCGCTAATCCGTGTAATCCGACTTACAGCAAATTGATTGTAATCGAGAGGCCCGAGCGGGATGATGAACGGGGCCGCCGCAGCACACTCTTGGCGCTCGTATCGATTTCCTTTGCAGCCGTTTGCCAAATGATTTAGTACATCTAATCACAGTCGGGTGGCGAGTAATGGGGGTATAATGTCCGAAATGATAGGATTGTGTTTGTGTTGCTTGTATAGCCGAGTCATTGATAGTTTTCGAGGCAGATGCCTTATCGCGACCATCGCTTCCTCGTAAAGAGGCAACTAATGATAGACATTGGAGGGCTTCGCAGTCTACTTTGCAGGCTCTTTCGCTACTTCATAACGCCCTCCGTGATAGCCACTTCTACTGAGATATTGATTTTAATGGCTCCTTTTCGACTATAGGCTGCGATACCTATCACTTGCATCAAATTTATCCCGACGGGATCAGCAAGATTAGCAGTGATGCAGCGAAGCATGACTTTTGTTACTTCGGTACTTACCTACGTCGTGTAAAGAAGCCTCATAAGGGTACTTTGCGTTCGGTTCATTGGTCGGAATGCGTTGTGTTGTCAGTTAAACTATTACCTCGAGGCTAATAATGCCTATCATATATTCAATATCTTAACAGCTGACACGATCCGCCCCAAGAAATGAGGTTCCAGGCAGACCAAATTTACCCCTGCTCTTCAAGCGCCGTTTTGAAGTACACATCAACGTTAAAGGTCTTCACCTGTTCATCCACGCACTAGGGATAATACAAGACATGATCCGGAGATTCCTCCATTCACAAGACAGCAGATGATGTTAGCCATTGGTAATGGAATTGATTTGTAAGATAATCAACTCTCTGCCCATCAGAATCTGAATGTTGCAACTGTGGCAAAATGACTTCAGACCTCCTCTTGTATATAAAAAGAAATAATGTATACTGCGCATCATACATTCCAGAAAATATGGCACCAGTATTATTATTTTTTCAGCATCTAAGAGCCATGTTGACGTTTCCTTGAAACACTGCAGTGAGGAACTGGTAGGAATTAATGTGTTCTCTGTCTAAACTAATGAGTTCAACTATGTTGAATGAGGTTTCTGTTATAGATTTTTCTGATGGTAGTGCTTACAATCCTAGAAAGTATTGTAATGCTGAGGCAAAAAAAATATTCTGGTAAGCATAATATATTATTGAGACTGTACATGGAGTGTCTCCCACGCTAGGTTGCTGGCGCATGAAGGCCAATATATGGATCGACTGTCATTCAGCGTCCTTTCGATGCGCAATTACGGTTGTGAAAGGCAGACGCAGACATCTGATAGCACAAATAACCTTGCAGGAGAGAAGAGGTTGGCCACTTTTCATTAACAGCGGTTGAATTGGTGAGTTCGTTGAAGAGCTTGCTGTTAAAAGATGTTATTGTTTAAACACACCGGCTGCAACGGCAAAGAAGCCGCTTTTAAATAAACGGATAATAACCACATTAATGCAGATTATTGTTTCAAGTCATGTCTTTATATATACATGCAATCATATGGTTGGAAGAGCCTAAAGTTATCCGACATTATGCCATAGGAAGCATGCATAGCTTCATAGGTAGCATGAATGGCTTCTCGTGCAGTCCCATAGGTAGCATGAATGGCTTCTCAAGCAGTCCCATAGGTAGCATGAATGGCTTCTCAAGCAGTCCCATAGGTAGCATGAATGGCTTCTCAAGCAATCCCATAGGTAGCATGAATGGCTTCTCAAGCAGTCCCATAGGTAGCATGAATGGCTTCTCGAGCAGTCCCATAGTTAGCATGAATGACTTATCGAGCAGTCCGATTGGTAGCATGAATGGCTTCAAGTGAGTCCCATAAGTAGCATGAATGGCTTCTCAAGCAGTCCCATAGGTAGCATGAATGGCTTCTCAAGCAGTCCCATAGGTAGCATGAATGGCTTCTCAAGCAATCCCATAGGTAGCATGAATGGCTTCTCAAGCAGTCCCATAGGTAGCATGAATGGCTTCTCGAGCAGTCCCATAGTTAGCATGAATGACTTATCGAGCAGTCCGATTGGTAGCATGAATGGCTTCAAGTGAGTCCCATAAGTAGCATCAATGGCTTATCGAGCAGTCCCATAGTTAGCATCAATGGCTTATCGAGCAGTCCCATAGGTAGCATGAATGGCTTCTCAAGCAGTCCCATAGGTAGCATGAATGGCTTCTCAAGCAGTCCCATAGGTAGCATGAATGGCTTCTC
>SDVV010033308.1:0-11314 GCA_016164225.1 Gammarus roeselii
CCACGTTAGGATCCGCTGATCCGCAAAGCCGCTCACTGGACCCGTATTATTGAACCACGTTAGAATCCGCTGATCCGCAAAGCCGCTCACTGGACCCGTCTTATTGATCCACGTTAGGATCTGCTGATCCGCAAAGCCGCTCACTGGACCCGTATTATTGAGCAACGTTAGGATCCGCTGATCCGCAAAGCTGCTCACTGGACCCGTATTATTGAGCCACGTTAGGATCCGCTGATCCGCAAAGCCGCTCACTGGACCCGTATTATTGAGCCCCGTTAGGATCCGCTGATCCGCAAAGCCGCTCACTGGACCCGTATTATTGAGCCACGCTAGGATCCGCTGATCCGCAAAGCCGCTCACTGGACCCGTTCTATTGAGCCACGGTAGGATTCGCTGATCCGCAAAGCCGCTCACTGGACCCGTTTTATTGAGCCACGTTAGGATCCGCTGATCCACAAAGCCGCTCCCTGGACCCGTATTATTGAGCCACGTTAGGATTCGCTGATCCGCAAAGCCACTCACTAGACCCGTATTATTGAGTAACGTTAGGATCCGCTGATCCGCAAAGCCGCTGACTGGACCCGTATTATTGAGCCACGTTAGGATCCGCTGATCCACAAAACCGCTCACTGGACCCGTATTATTAAGCCACGTTAGGATCCGCTGATCAGCAAAGCCGCTCACTGGACCCGTATTATTGAGCCACGTTAGGATCCGCTGATCCGCTAAGCCGCTCACTGGACCCGTTTTATTGAGCCACGTTAGGATTCGCTGATCCGCAAAGCCGCTCACTGGACCCGTATTATTGAGCCTCGTTAGGATCCGCTGGTCCGCAAAGCCGCTCACGGGACTCGTATTATTGAGCCACGGTTGGATCCGCTGATCCGCAAAGCCGCTCACTGGACCCGTATTATTGAGCCACGTTAGGGTCCGCCGATCCGCAAAACCGCTCACTGGACTCGTATTATTGAGCCACGTTTGGATCCGCTGATCCGCAAAGCCGCTCACTGGACCCGTATTCCTGAGCCCCGTTAGGATACGGAGATTGCCTGGTGCTGATCCAAACACGCTCTCAACTGGGCTTCCAACACACCTCGTCAAAATCCGTCAATAAATCTCGTCGAAATACGTCAACGTGCTTCATCAAAATCCGTCAATAAATCTCGTCAAAATACGTCAACATACCTCGTCAAAATACGTCAACAAATCTCGTCAAAATTGACTGTTACCAATCCTAAAACAAGGAGAAAACGAATATTTTTTTTGAAATTATTAACATTGTCATGCACTCAAAATGGAGAACGTGTTTTTTTGGGAGCGAAGAACATGTTCTTTGTTTGAAACAATATTCTTTATAACAAAAGGCATTCATTTTGTTTCCTGATACTGAACCTGGTAACATGGTCTTGAACTAAAAAAAACGATTCTGTGTGCGAAGGATCGAATTCGTGTCCCTCGTTAACCGAGCTAAAGCATATAGACACAGTTTTGTATGTACCATCGCATGCCGAAGTTAAGCATAAATTACTTCTGTTTTATTTCACTTATTTCGCTCCTTGGCGAGCTTGGTCGTTGGGTTTCACACCAGCAGTTCCAACTTACATAACTTGCCTCTTCGTTTGATCTCGCCCATGATCCTGTTGCTGGTCGTTATCAGATGATGCGCTCTTGATGAGTGAATGACATATCATTCACATGAGTAATATCATTGTTTTATTAGAATTACCTAAAATAAATCCTCATCGTTTTCTGCTACATTCGAATAACCTAAATAGTTAATAGTGTGTCCTGAAATGGTGATATCGTGCTGTGAATAGTGTCCTGAAATGGTGATGTCGTGCTGTGGATAACCTAAATAGTTAACAGCGGGTCCTGAAATGGTGATGTCGTGCTGTGGATAACCTAAATAGTTAATAGTGTGTCCTGAATGGTGATGTCGTGCTGTGGATAACCTAAATAGTTAAGAGTGTGTCCTGAAACGGTAATGTCGTGCTGTGGATAACCTAGATAGTTAATAGTGTGTCCTGAAATGGCGATGTCGTGCTGTGGATATCCTGAATAGTTAATAGTGTATCATGAAATGGTGATGTCGTGCTGTGGATTTAAACGGTTCGGCTCTGATGATCTTGCAAAATTGGGCTAACTCAAAACGGAGGTTTGTGCTTGATCGGATATGAGGCTCGCGAGACGCTGGTGTGTTCAGTTCACGTATGCTGGGCTGCAATGAAGGCCAGACGCAATTAAACGACTGAAAAGCTGAGTTGCTTAACTGCATTCATGTTCTTATCTGATTAACTGAACAGCTAATATTCAATTCTCAGCTTTGCTGGCCAGTCCTTCAATTGGATGTGTTTAACGACATACTCCGTGTCCGTGTTGCATCCCTCGAGCTCCCACGGTCACATTATTCTCACCTCTCATCCATGCAGGTATGTAAGCATTTCTGGTCCCAAACATTCACTGTTTTACCTCAGCTGTGTCATAATTGCAGGTCCCTTTATTACCGTTGTTCATATTTTTTTCAACGGCACATCGGGAGCGAGAAAGCGCATCAGGGCCGCGTCAAAACACATCCATTCACAATCATTCTCCACGCACGCGTATTCATAGCACGCTCTCTCGCTTCTTCGACCCTCATGTCTCTTCTCCCTACACGCTATTCATCCACCATCGCTCTTTTTATAGAAAAACGAAATCAGGTTACTTATATTATATTTATTGCTTAGATTGATTTATACCATAAGTAACATACTATTTCTTCGTTCATATTACCTAAATCGAATTATTATTTGGTAGGTTTCTCTTTTTCATTTGTCAAAAATTAACCCAGCACGAATTTCCTTTAGTGACTGTACATGTTTACTCGAAAATGTGAGGTGGAGTGAGATGAATGTATTTATACTGTATTTAAAAGTTATTTGTGCCCACGACTGCTTCTCACTGTTTTGGGCAGAGGTAGTCAATCACTTGATGTTGGCAGCGCTCGATGCTAGGCGCGATTGATATTGCCAGTGTTTTCGGTGGCAGCGCTTGATGTTTGCGGCAGTTGCTGTCTCATCGATTGATGATGATGCAATTAATTTTAGCAGCGATTGGTGTTGATAGCGCTTGATGTTGTCAGCGACAGACTCGGCGATCATCAAACACTTTAGTGGCACTTGATACTGCCAGCGCGTGATGTTGGCAGCTCCTGATGTTGACAGGGACTGACAATAAATTGTTTTGCACCTCCCTTCATTGCAATGGCATGTAATGTAAGTATGTGCTCCTGGCACATTCCACAAGATATGGCTTTAGATGCAATGTGAACAAATCTACGCCTTGTTCGTGTTAAAATCTTTTGTATTTATGTTTCATATACGAATTCCCTCAAGTATTTTACTCTAAAAAAATAGCAAATAATGGTCGTATCGGAATGAATTGACCACTAGCTTGTGCTTTTCTAACCATAAGTAATACTTCAGTTTTCCAATTCTCATTGTATTTTACTTTTCTTCTTCAGGTATGATGACCTGGGAGTCTTTTACTACCGGAAGTGAGTAGCCTTGTTATGTTGAGCAAGGAAAGTGACCTCAGAAGTAGAATCCTTATATGAAGTGTTATCTTTCAACGGCACAGTATCCTTACCCTCGCCTGTTGTTTCCTAACCAAAAATACTAAGAAATGCACGTTCTATCCATTCCGCCTTCCTTCATGGCGAGCCTTGCTGTTGATATTGACGCCTTCCCTCAGAGCTAGCCTTGCTGTTGATATTAACGCCTCCCTTCAAGGCGAGCCCTGCTGTTACTATGAAAGCCCTCATTCAAGGCGAGCCTTGCTGTTGATATTAACGACTCCCTTCAGAGCGAGCCTTGCTGTTGATATTAACGCCTCCCTTCAAGGCGAGCCCTGCTGTTGATATTAACGCCCTCCCTCAAGGCGAGCCCTGTTGTTGATATTAACGCCTCCCTTCAAATCGAGCCCTGCTGTTAATATTAACGCCTCCCCTCAAGGCGAGACCTGCTGTTGATAGTAACGCCTCACTCAAGGCGTGTCATGCTGTTGATATTACCGCCTCCCTTCAAGGCGAGCCCTGCTGTTGACATCATGGCAAGTTGATGGAAAGTTTGATGACGGATAAAATTACAGAATTCTTAGAATCAAAAAAATTGATAGGCGACTCCCAGCATTGCTTTAGACACAACCGTTCCTGTCTTACGAATCTGCTACTCTTTTTCAGAAATATAATCGAAATCCACGACACAAAATCTCCAATCGATGTCATTCACATCGACTTTCAAAAGGCCTTTGAAAAAGTCTCCCACAAGCGCCTAATTAGTAAATTGCACAGCATCGGTATTCGAGACGAGCTTAACAGCTGGACAAAATGTTGGCTTAAGGACAGACGACAGCGAGTTGTACTTAACGGATCTTCCTCCCCCTGGAGTAACGTCACAAGCGGCGTGCCTCAAGGATCCGTGTTAGGGCCAGTTCTCTTTATGATATTCATTAACAATCTCGATAGCAACGTACTCTCAAACATTAGCAAGTTTGCAGACGAAACTAAGATCGGAGGAAAAGTGCAAACTGAACTGGAGGGTCAGCAGATCCAACTAGACTTGAACACAATTGTTGATTGGTCAGAAAAGTGTCTTATGAAATTTTATGTCGACAAATGCAAAGTTATGCACATAGGTCTTCATAACCCCAAACACGAATATTCAATGTCAGGAAAAAAACTCATTCCAGTCACCGAAGAGAGAGATTTAGGTGTCATCATTAGAAACGACTTAAAAAGCAGCAAGCAATGTAACGATGCTGCCAAAAAAGGCAACAAAATGCTATGTATGATATCCCGCACTATCTCTTACAAAAACCAGCACAGTATGCTCAAGTTATTTAATGCATTTGTTAGACCGCATCTCGAGTATGCCGTTCAATTCTGGTCTTCATTCCTTAGAAAAGACGTTATTAAACTTGAGAAGGTTCAACGAAGAGCTATCAAACTCATCCACTCGCTGCGGAGTAAATCGTACGAGGACAGTCTTCGTGAACTCAATCTTTATTCGCTAGAGAAACGTTGAGTCAGAGGCGACATGATAGAAGTGTTTAAGATTATGAATGGTTAGGAAAACGTCGACCGAGCGAGCCTTTCCACTTTAGATACATACGGAGTGACTAGGAACAATGGATACAAAATCGTTGGGAAACGTTTCTCACTCGACATCACGCGCAATTTCTTCACGTATAGAATTGTCGACGAATAGAACAAACTTCCAGCGGAGGTTGTAAACAGCAATACAATCGAAACGTTCAAGTCGCGGCTCGATAAGTTCTACATGAATCGCCGATAAATAGCTAAACCGTTCCATTTTCTGTTGTTATAAAAGATAACAGAAATGGCACACGAAGCTCTCCTAGACGTTCTACTTCAAAACTAATCTTCTTGCTACCGAAAGGCAACCTAGTTTGGGTCAATAGGCCTCCTAGACGTTCTACTCCAGAACTAACACTCTTGCTACCAAAAGGCAACCTAATTTGGGCCAATAGGCCTGTTGTTGTCTTCCTACACTTGTAAACACTTGTAAACGCCTCCCTTCAAGGCGAGCCCTGCTGTTGATATTATAGCCTCCTTTCATGGCGAGCCCCTTCAAGGCGAGCCCTGCTGTTGATATTAACGCCTTCCCTCAAGGCGAGACCTGCTGTTGATAGTTACGCCTTACTCAAGGCGAGCCATGCAGTTGATATAAACGCCTGCCTTCAAGGCGAGCCCTGCTGGTGATTTTAACGCCTCCCTTCAAGGCGAGCCCTTTTGTTGATATAACGCCTCCTCTCAAGGCGAGCCTTGCTGTTGATATTAACGCTTCTCTCAAAGCCAGCCCTGCTGTTGATATTAACGCCTCCCTTGAAGGCGAACCCTGCTCTTGATAGTAACCCCTCCCCCCACAGTGCGCCCTGCTGTTGAAATTACCGCCTCTCCCCAAGGCGAGCCCTGCTGTTGATATTAACGCCTCCCTTCAAAGCGAGCCCTTCTGTTTATATGAACGCCTCCCTTCAAGGCGAGCCCTGTTGTCGATATTACCGCCTCTTTTCAAGGCGCGCCCTGCTGTTGATATCAACGCCTCCCTTCAAGGCGAGCCCTGTTGTTGATACTAACGCCTCCCTTCAAGGCGAGCCCTGCTGTTTCCTCGTGTACACAACGTTAACTCTGTCGATATATTATGATTCCAACCTCAGGAATTCCTTTACCAAATCCAAGATACATGAACATTGGATGCCATTAATAACAATGCTAGTGCTGCATGGATGCCATTAATAATAATGCTAGTGCTGCATTGCATGCCATTAATAACAATGCTAGTGCTGCATTGCATGCCATTAATAACAATGCTAGTGCTGCATTGCATGCCATTAATAATAATGCTAGTGCTGCATTGCATGCCATTAATAATAATGCAAGTGCTGCATTGCATGCCATTAATAATAATGCTAGTGCTGCATTGCATGCCATTAATAACAATGCTAGTGCTGCATTGCATGCCATTAATAATAATGCTAGTGCTGCATTGCATGCCATTAATAATAATGCAAGTGCTGCATTGCATGCCATTAATAATAATGCTAGTGCTGCATTGCATGCCATTAATAATAATGCAAGTGCTGCATTGCATGCCATTAATAATAATGCTAGTGCTGCATTGCATGCCATTAATAATAATGCTAGTGCTGCATTGCATGCCATTAATAATAATGCTAGTGCTGCATTGCATGCCATTAATAATAATGCTAGTGCTGAATGTCGAACAGGCTGCTAGTTCCCGCTAACCTGTTCATTGTAGTGTTGAATAGGCTGCCAGTTCCTGCTAACCTGTTCATTGTAGTGTTGAATAGGCTGCTAGTTCCTGCTAACCTGTTCATTGTAGTGTTGAAGAGGCTGCCAGTTCCTGCTAACCTGTTCATTGTAGTGTTAAATAGGCTGCCAGTTCCCGCTAACCTGTTCATTGTAGTGTTGAATAGGCTGCCAGTTCCCGCTAACCTGTTCATCGTAGTGTTGAACAGACTGCCAGTTCCCGCTAACCTGTTCATTGTAGTGTGAAGAGGCTGCCAGTTCCCGCTAACCTGTTCATTGTAGTGTTGAAGAGGCTGCCAGTTCCCGCTAACCTGTTCATTGTAGTGTTGAATAGGCTGCCAGTTCCTGCTAACCTGTTCATTGTAGTGTTGAAGAGGCTGCCAGTTCCCGCTAACCTGTTCATTGTAGTGTTGAACAGGCTGCCAGTTCCCGCTAACCTGTTCATTGTAGTGTTGAACAGGCTGTCAGTTCCCGCTAACCTGTTCATTGTAGTGTTGAAGAGGCTGCCAGTTCCCGCTAACCTGTTCATTGTAGTGTTGAAGAGGCTGCCAGTTCCCGCTAACCTGTTCATTGTAGTGTTGAAGAGGCTGCCAGTTCCCGCTAACCTGTTCATTGTGGTGTTGAACAGGCTGCCTATGTATTATTATCATTATTATTCCTGTCTGTTAGTTCAATTTCAAATAACGAATCATTTTCTATATACACAGTACCACTTCGTATCTATGTTCCATCCGTTGTAAAATTATGACCACTTTTCATCTGAATTTCAATCTGCCCGCTTTTGTTATTATATATTCCTGTATAATTTCGATTTGGTACTCTTCCTCTTCAGCTAAAACAATTGCACTTTGTCGAATTATTTTCGTCGAATAACTTCCAGGTGTCAGAATCAGCATCCTTTATTGAATAGCATAGCCTCGTCGTGAAATATTTTCGTTACTGGTCCCTCGTTTTCTTTGCGCCCGTCGTTCCCATTTTCTTTTTATCCACCGTGGCTCAGGTTTTCTTTTTGCGGGCTATGTTTGCAGAGCCGTCATCCACAGAGATCTCTGCAAAAGTTAGCACAAGCGCTGATAAACAGTGTCCTCGGCAGGATATGCTGGCACTGCCGACGTGTTTTCTCTGCAAGCCTGATGGTTGCCTCTCAGGGACCTCCTGCAGTGTGAAGTGCACGCAGACATTTAATAGTTTATTCGCCAGAAATATGGTTCCTCTGAGAAAATCATTGACCCTTTACAAAAATTGTCCGAGTGACAATGCGGGTTCTGAGAGTGGACCAATTATAGGCCCAGCCTTGATATTATTATCGATATCACTGTCAGCCTGTTCGTCGGCAAACATAGGCCCTGGAAGGAACTGATGTTACTTCAATATTCAGCCTGTTCGTCGGCAAACATAGGCCCTGGAAGGAACTGATGTTACTTCAATATTCGGAGTGATATCATAACATCAGCGATCATACAATAAATATATATTTTGATAGATCATTAATGAAATATTATTATTTTTAGTCTTGAGAACCAAACTACAAATGGTGAAAAAATTATATCCATTTCTGATTTTGGAGTAATATTTGCCATGGACAGCGCGAGGTGCCATGATCGGTAGCTTCATTTCCTTTCATCAAAGACCTAACCTAACCTAACCTCATTGCCATGGACTACGCGAGATGCCATGACCATTAGCTTCCTTTCCTTTCATCAAAGACCTAACCTAACCTAACCTAACCTCATTGCCATGGACTACGCGAGATGCTATGACCATTATCTTTCTTTCCTTTCATCAAAGACCTAACCTAACCTAACCTAACCTAATTGCCATGGACTACGCGAGATGCCATGACCATTAGCTTCCTTTCCTTTCATCAAAGACGTAACCAAACCTAACCTAATTGCCATGGACTGCGCGAAGTGCCGTGGATTGTAATTTCATTTCCTTTCATCAAAGACGTTTTCTCGAACTGCAGGTGGTGTCAACCTCAATCTTAACAAAGAGAAAACTATCACTACCCTTTGTCAATGCTTAGACAATTTGTCAGGGAATAACAGAAATCTGACAAATGTAATACCGTTAGGAAGTAGTGATGCAGGGTCTTCGATCTGCAATAACACATGCTTAATAAAACATTGCAAGGCAGTTACTATGTCCACCAATCCACTTTGCTGTGTGTTGATGCTGATTTGCTCTAATAATGTCATCAACTAGCGCGTCTCGACTGCCATTCACTCTGGTTGACTGCCTCTCTCTGTTCGACTGCCCCTCACTCTATTCGTCGGGGCCCTCACTCTGTTCAAATGCTCCTCTCTCTGTTCGACTGCCCCTCACTTTGTTCGACTTCCGCTCACTCTTGTTCGACTGACCCTCACTCTGTTCGAATGCTCCTCTCTCTGTTCGACTGTCCCTCACTTTGTTCGACTGCTCCTCACTCTGGTCGGTAGCCCCTCTCTCCGTTCGACTGCCCCTCACTCTGTTCGACTGCCCCTCACTCTGTTCGAATGCTCTTTTCTCTGTTCGACTGCCCCTCACTTTGTTCGACTGCCACTCACTCTGTTAGACTGACCCTCACTCTGTTCGACAGCCCCTCACTCTGTTCGATTGCCCCTCACTCTGTTCGACTGCCCCTCACTTTGTTCGAATGCTCTTTTCTCTGTTCGACTGCCCCTCACTTTGTTCGACTGTCACCCCCTCTGTTCGACTGACCCACACTCTGTTCGACAGCCCCTCACTCTGTTCGACTGACCCTCACTCTGTTCGACAGCCCCTCACTCTGTTAGACTGCCCCTCGTTGTTCGAATACCCCTTTCTCTGTACGGCTGCTCCCTCTCTGATGGACTGCCCCTCATTGTTCGAATGCCCCTTTCTCTGTTCGACTGCCCCTCACTTTGTTCTACTGCCACCCACTCTGTTAGACTGACCCTCACTCTGTTCGACAGCCCCTCACTCTCTTCGATTGCCCCTTTCTCTGTTCGACTGCCCCTCTCTGTTCGATTACCTTGTCTCTGTTCGACTGCCCCTCACTCTGGTCGACCATCCCTCTCACTGTTCGACTGCCCCCTCTCTCTGTTCGACTGCCCATCTCTGTTCCACTGCTCCTCTCTCTCTGTTCGAATGCTCCCCTCTCTGTTCGTGTGCAGCTTATTTAGAAATCCAAAATCTTCACCGTCATATTTTCGGTAGCGTTACTAGTCCGACTGACCACTTCTCAAGCACTCATCGTTTAATCGCCTCTGCAGCGTCTTCCGTGGGTCAAACTCCAGAGACGAAGAAAGTTGCGCAAAATGTACACATCATGTATATGAATATTTTGGTTACCTGCGAATTATATTGAATTGTTGTTAACAAAATATCCAGCGATTTCCTATCATATTCGATATGACGATTCCTACTCAGAACAAAATCACATAAATGTGTATGCCCTCTCTTACCCCTAGTGGTCATTGATATTCAATTATATTCGACATTTGTGCAAAAATTTAATAAATAAAATCTTCCTATAATTCCCATTGATAAGCGTAGAGATCAACTTGATATTCAGTTTTGTTTAAAAATTAGCTGCGTATCATCAAATTTTTTCAAATTGTTTACCTCCTGAGCACTACCCAATAGTGTTGACCCTAGTGAGCACTACCCAACACTGTCGACCCCTGTGAGCACTACCCAACACTTCACTACACAGCATTGTCGACCCTATTGAACACTACCCAACACTGTCGACCCTAGTGAGCACTACCCTACACTGTCGACCTCTGTGAGCACTACCCAACACTTCACTACCCAGCACTGTCTGAGGACTACCCAACACTGCCGACCATTGTCAGCACTACCCAACACTGTCACCCTAGTGAGCACTACTCAGCACTGTCGACCCTATTGAGCACTACCCAACACTGTCGACCCTAGTGAGCACTTCCCAAAAGTGTCGACCCTAGTGAGCACAACTCCACACTTCACTACGCAGCACTGTCGACCTTGGTGAGCACTACCCAACACTTCACTACCCAGCACTGTCGACCCTGGTGAGCACTACCCAACACTTCGCTACCCAACACTGTCGACCATTGGGAGCACTACACGGCAGTATCGACCCTTGTGAGTACTACCCATCACTGTTGACCCTAGTGATCACCACCCAGCACTGTCGACCCTTGAGAGCACTACCCAACACTGTCGACCCTAGTGATCACCACCCAGCACTGTCGACCCTTGAGAGCACTGCCCAACACTGTCGATCCTAGTGATCACTACCCAGCACTGTCGACCGTAGTGAGCACTACCCAACACTGTCGACCGTAGTGAGCACTACACAGCACTGTCGACCGTAGTGAGCACTACCCAGTACTTCACTACCCAGCACTGTCGACCGTAGTGTGCACTACCCAGCACTGTTGACCCTGGTTAACACAACCCATCACTGTCGACCGTAGTGAGCACTACCCAACAGTGTCGACCGTAGTGAGCACTACCCAGCACTGTCGACCGTAGTGA
>SDVV010033310.1:0-11314 GCA_016164225.1 Gammarus roeselii
ATATAAATATAAATATAAAATATATATATATAAATATAAATATATATATATATATATACACTACAACCACAGCCCTGCCAACAGGAGAGAAGGCAGTATACCTTAGCGCACCAGCAATCTAAACAGCAACACGGTATCAAAAAATTGCAGTCGGGCGCTGGTTGGATTGCGCTTAATAGGTCAACATAAAAACACTGGAGACTGTCAACAATTGCACCTAACTGTCAAAACACAGAAACAAAACCACAAAATCAAATCTGCCATGCTTAGCAAAACTGGTGAACATGCCCCCCCCCCAGCTCTACAGTCAAGGCCCTCTTGAAGCCATGGAGGGAATTGCATTGCACCACATCAGAGGACAGACTGTTCCAGACCTGAACAGAGCAAGAATAAAACAACCTGTGTTTATAGTTGGTCAGACTGAGAGGAACTACCAGCTTGAAACAATGACCACGTGTGCCAATATCTGAAGCTTGCTCAAACAGAGTAGACAACCCCAAATCCACAGGACTGTGAAAAATCTTTCAACACTTCACCAGATCCAGACGCAACAACCTCCCTTTGACTGAACACAACTGCAACGCTCTGAGCCTCTCACCATAGTCCACTCTACCCAGACCTTCTATTTCCCTGGCCCACCGCCTCTGCACAGACTCCAAAAGTCCCAGATCCTTCAAATATCCCACATTCCACACACAAGAGCAGTAGTCCAAGATGGGCCTTATACAAGTTACAAACAAAGGCACCATGAAAACAGAACTCTTTTGACAGTAGAACGGAGCAGACTGGTTGCCAGAGAAGAAGCATTTCTAACAACCCTCTTCACACGGATGTGAAATCCCAACCTTGAGTCAATAAGCACTCCCAAGTCCCTGCAAGAATCAACAAGCTCAAGCGCCACACCATTCAAATTAAAGCAATTCCATCATCAAGCTGCTCCAATTCAAGACGACCCCTGTAAAAACGCATAAAGACACATTTGGCAATGTTCAGAGAGAGATTTTATGACAAGGAAATAGACTGCGCCAAATACAGATATCTTTCCAAAGAAGACACACCCAGGCAAACTGCTTGTACTTTGCAAAGGGAAGCTCAAATAAAGCTTGAAGTCATCAGCGAAAGCCTTCCACTTACAAGCCACTCCCGCTGCAACATGAAACCACCACAGAAGACACCCAATCCTTCTTTGTAGTCAACACCAGATCAAGAATGCTACCCGAATCAACAAAAAGTACCTTTCCTCACCCACTGAGTGAGTCCAAGGAGGACAAAACAATCAAGAAACTGGGAATCAACTTGAGGGATATAATTATTAAAAACGTCTGCAGACCAATCCAATGAAGGAAAGTTCAAATCCCAAAGAACAACAACCTCTCTGCCAACACTAAACTCTATCAAGAATTCAATCAGTTTAGCATTCTCCTGTGGTACGCCACCACAACCAGAAGATCATAATCAAGAAAGGAAATGGCAGCAACATTGGGTAAAGTCACCTCAATTGGCACAAACTTCAAATTGTTAGCAACATACAAACTGACTCCATGCTTCTTCACCTCCCTCACCACATCCCCACTCACCCAATCAACCAAGGATGGGGACACCAAAGAAGTCAACCAGGACTTGCACATGCCCACCAACTGCATATCCCACCTCTGCACCATATGACCAACAAAAGGGACCTTATTCATCAGAGAATTCAAATTGACACAGCACAACCTCAGACAGGAGAAATCCATCTGCAAAGATCAACTAGCTAGTTTAAAGCACTGCCTCCATGGCCACCGGGGATGCCATGGGTACCAGTCAGAGCTCCACAACCACCACCACCACCAGAGCCACGACCACCTCCAGCACCACTACCATGACTCCCAACCCTACCATGGCCGCGCGGCGCACTCCGGCATCACCGCGGCCGCCAGCACCACCGCGGCCGCCAGCATAATCCGTAAGTCAAAATCAATTGGGTGCACAACTACAAAATTTGGAATGGGCACCTCAAACACCAAAAATGCAATGTCCTTATGCAGATCTACCAGCAATCCATGCTTCCAAGCTGTGCCATCTGTGTCTCCCCTGACAGAACTGTTGTCAGCTTTGTCGATGAAGGATGATGGAACAGAAGGTAACAACCACGTCTAACTGACAGTCAATAAATGAATACACTGCTTCACAAGCAAATTTGAGATAAAATCAACTTTATTAGCTAGCAAGTTAACATTTACATGACCAACTTTTTAAACATTAAAATCACTTAAAAAACTGCTGGAGCTCAGCCCAGGAGAAAATTCCAATCATTTGACCCAGCAGCTCCACCAACCCCATTGGGAAAACCACCACCACCCCGACCAGTCACAGCAACACCACGACTGGTAGCAGCCCCTGAGCCAGATGCAGCAACACCGCAACCATTGAAGTGAAAATGGCAACCAGCCGCTGCAGGACCACAGTTAGACAGTAACACTCCTACCAGACACAACAACACCCCCACCACCTGCAGCAACACTGCCAGCTGCAGCAGCATCACGACCAGCTGCAGCAGCACTATGACCAACTGCAGCAGCAGCACCACGACCAGCAGCAGCACCATGACCAGCTGCAGCAGCAGCAGCCCCACCATCAGCTGCAGGAGCAGCAACACAACCAGCTGCAGCAGCAACACAACCAGCTGCAGCAGCAACACAACCAGCTGCAGCAGCAACACAACCAGCTGCAGCAGCAACACAACCAGCTGCAGCAGCAGCAGAAGCACCATGACCAGCTGCAGCAGCAGCACCATGACTAGCTGCAGCAGCAGCACCATGACTAGCTGCAGCAGCAGCACCACAACCAACTGCAGCAGCAGCACCACGACTAGCAGCAGCAGCACCGCAACCAGTTGCAGCAGCACCACAACCAAAAACAGTGCAGGTCCCCACCCTGGCATAACTGCCTTGACCTGCACCAGGATCCGCGGGCTCCCTCTCTCCATGCTGCCCAGCACCACCAGCACCACAGAGTACAATTGAGCCAGCCCCACGCTCCTCCACCACCCTTGGTAGGCTCCTCTTCTTGTGTGTGGGTTTGTTTGGGTGTATGTTAGTGTGTAGGTTTGGGTGTGTGTGTGTCTGTCTGGATATGTTGCTTCTTCATATGCTTCTTTGTTGCAGTGTGCCATTTTATAATTTATTAATTAATTTTTTTGTCATTCATCCGGTTGGTTCATGTGATAGCCAATGGTGCGCACTAATTCCAGTTCCTATAACTGTGTCAACATAGCTGTTCTCAATATTAATCTGGTGTGCATAGCTGTGCAGCCTGTGCTGGCCTCCATGGAGATATAATTGGTGGAGGGAGCATTGGCTCATCTCTGTGAAGCCAGTTTTGGTGCTCAGTAGATCTTACTCTGGCAGCCTCAGTCGTGAGTCAGACGTGGTACGGGATGGTTGTTGCAACTCCTGCTCTAAGCGAGCATGGTGCCCAACAATTGCGCCGGCAAAGCTATTGAAAGGCTTGCAAAATTAATAGAGTAGTCAGCCATTTCTTACTCGTGCATTAGTTATTTCTATTTTGACAATGCACAACATTATATGTTAGCTGCACTCAAAACTCCAATGGCATTAAAAGGGGCTGCAACAAAGCGCTTTTGGGTATTTTATTTTGTCGAGCTAAGCTGTACGTGCTTTAGTTATTGCTAAGTTTACGTAACTATTCCATTAAATTAAGAAATTTAGGCTATTACTTTGGTCAATCAAATATTCGCTGACGTTCACAAACTAGATTTATAGGTGTCATCCAATTAACACTCATATTACTATAATGCGCCATGAAAAAAATGTGATTTTCTTGTCGTTGAGAACTAATTCTGAGATATATCAATTGTTTAGGTGATGCTTTATGGAAATTTCTGCGGTTAATCTTAAAAAAAAAAATTGGATCACTTTCAACCAAAAATTGAAAGTTTTAATTGGAGCGTTGGGTCCCCTTGTATTGTTTTACTTTCAGTCAAATAAATTTGACTTTTGTAAAGTTTATCAGGATATCTGCTGAAGACGTTTTTTTGGCACAAACAGCAACGTCGACCCATGATCACGAGCACTGCCAGCACCCCACAGCCTACCCGTCCGACGGTTGCACCAACACTGACTCATGCACTGACTCCAGACCGGGCATCCGAGCCATGAACTGAGCACGAAAAGTGGCTTCATTCGAATACACACACAAAGCAGCCAATGCTCCCTCCACCTATTATACCTCCATGATGGCCTCCCCTGGCTCTGCTGCTGCTCACTTGCATGCAGCACTGCTGGAAGGGGCTACAAAGGTAAGAGAAAACAATAAGAGACCAATGTCAGCCTGTCAGGCACGTGTTTACCCTGAAAAACTCTAAATCACAAACGGGGAATTCATACAATTTAACCTAGCCTAACCTACCTAAATTTTTAGAGTATGAATACAAATTTAGACACTCCTTTTATATTAATACTACCAAATATCATCCAAAAGTTTTAAAATAACAAAGAAAAAGAGCTGATGTCAGGATGACACACATGTCTGACATACAGCTTGGTACCATTATGAAATTTTTTCCTAGCTGGGTTAGGCAGCTGCTGGTCAGCCAGGTCTGGCTTCATTATAGTGTTATTGCCCCAGGCCAGGCCTGGATTCCTGATTGGTGCTTTGATTCAATAGAAGTATAGAGCCTTTGGATGTTGTTGGGTATACAATTATTGCAAGGCACAAGCTGAGCAGTATTGCAGTAAGCACCACAACACAGAGGGCTGACCTGTAGGATACAAAAAAATTCTGATACTATGGTGGATATGGTGGGGTAGTTGGATACCACTGGGTAGTCCATAATTAATAACATGTATGTTTACCTCACAGGTTAGAACTAAGAACCATAGAATAATATGTATGTTACCCGGGAGGTTAGAAACATTTTTGCCCCAGGGGTTAGAAATTAGTGCTCCCAAGTTAGGTTAGGATGGGTTTGATATTATGCTCACAATGTAGCCAGCAAATACATCCAGCTGCAAGCAATATATTGGCACAAAGCCACTGCCCCGCCTGGTCGCGCTGTATAAAAATGCACCAAGGTGGGCACCACAGTATACATCAAGATTTTGTACCATACTCGGGCCGTCGTTAACTTATTGACAACTAAACTCACAGCGGATTTCACTCATATCCATGACTAATTAAAAAAGTTCATGAAGTCAGATGGGCAAAAGTTTTAGGTGAATTTTGACAATTTTTATCTCAACAATTCACATTGATGACATCTGCTAAGTAAATAACCTTTTGTAGTCGGTTGGGAGTATGGTACGCAATCAAAATGTATTATATACCATGTACACCCTAGTACAGATTGATACGGCGGGGTAGTGGCTCCGTGTCGTTATGTTGCGTGCACCTGAATATATTTGCTGGCTACGTTGCGAGCATATTGTTAGAACCATCCTACCCAACCTAACTTGACTTAGGAGCACGTATTTCCAACCCGCGGGCCGCGGGGCAGATGTACGTGTTTCTAACCTGCGGGGCAAACGTACGTATTTTTCTATAGTACGATGAGGGAGGTAGTAATCAAAGGTAGAAACGTAGTTCTAACACGCTCGGCAAAGGTACGTGTTATTATTTATATATTTACTACCCCACCATGGTATCCGGAATGATTTTATATCTAACAGTCGGTTTGTTACATGACCGCATCTCGAAAGCACATCCACACTCCAAGCCAACCGCAGCAACATAACCCAGAGTACCTTGCGTGGTCACGTTCAACCCAAACCACGTTGAATTTATTTATGAAAATTCTTTATATGGTCACGTTTAATGGGAAGTAATGGAAAATTTATTTTTTGTTGACGGGTGAACATTTACGTTTATGTTGACGCGTGCTTCCCAGCGCGTCATCCGTCAGCCCTGCCTATTTTCTGGGGGTAATAAATTAAATTCAAAATATTGATTTCATGTTTTTTTTTTGTAATGTTTATAACCTATTATCATCCTAATAGCCCCTTATCATGTGCGTAGCTTATTGCAACGTGATTGCTTCCTCATCAGCCAGAATAATGAGTGCAGAGGTATTTTAATTTATTACCTATAATCACTAATTGACATGATCTTTGCACGTAAAACTATTGTAAAATAG
Organism: Gammarus roeselii; assembly: GCA_016164225.1. Classification (NCBI taxonomy): domain Eukaryota; kingdom Metazoa; phylum Arthropoda; class Malacostraca; order Amphipoda; family Gammaridae; genus Gammarus; species Gammarus roeselii. The sequence goes on from SDVV010033310.1 coordinate 6,134, forward strand.
TAAGCCAGAAAAATCAATAAGCACCCGGGTTGGTCAACATTAGCATGGTTCGGTCTCATCTGGGAACGATATACATTTACAACTACCGTGTAATTTATTTTCCCGACACGGGAAGTAGTCGTAGTAGTAGTGGTTGCTTCCGTGTTCCACCGGAGCCACAACGCGAAGTCAACGCACGCTCCCTCGCATGGCAACCTTCGTCTCACTATAATATAAAACTAACGACAAGCACCAGCGCTTGTTGAAAATATGCTCCTGAATATTGACGTACACTACCGTTTATAGGGTATTTGTAATTATTCAAAAAGTGTAAGGAACACGTCTTAACTATGAAATGACGGTTTCCATACATATATTGCGTAGTACATATGTTATCACGGTATATGTTCTGATACGTCTTAATTTGATTTGAGCCTCATTTCCACTGGAGCTTCAACAGGCTCAGTACGTCTTGATTTGATTTCAGCCTCATTTCCACCGAAGCCTCAAAGTGAGTAATAATAGGCCGTAGGGCTCGACGATCATGTATTCCAGTAGGCTCGCACGTCTCGGTGTGAGGAAAACAACGTTGTCAATGTTAGATTTTTTAAATTTCAGTCGTATCAGACGCACGCTGGTGCGCACAAGAAGAACATTAAGACGAAACGGATCTCCGCTTTCGATAATTTAGAACTTCATGAGTAATATATATACAAGCCAGTGAGCACAGGTATCATCGTCGAGATTGATACAAGGTTTACGGCTACGCGTACAAAGTAAGCTCTGACAGCAACGCAACACAATGCTTACAGCTACGTGGTTTAGTCCAGTTACAGTAATATCCCTCTATTCAGGTTAGATAAAGACTCAGGCGAAATGATTTCTCGCCTCCAACCCATCAGAACCTCATGAGTTATATGTACGCACGTCAGCGCTCACAGATAGTATTGTAAAGGTACCCAATTGATCCTACATTATTCTAATAACACTAAACACATTATGCGTGCATCACAAACACCTATTGCTACTAAGCAATCGCCTCTTTTGATCTAATTGTTCGCATCTCTCTGTATGCATCTACGACATTCTGTTCAGCTAGTACAAATATAATGATCTTACACATAATGGCAGTGCAATAACTTCTATTATGTTAATACACGAATAAATGCGCAAACACTAAGGCACTAAAACGCCATTAAACTAATATCATCAACTGGAAAAGATTAAGATATTTTTTTTTCAAACCTATGTTGGCAAGACCCTTTTACCCGTCTGTTTACATTTCTAGAGGCTCAATTCCTGGAACATCCAAGGCAAGCTCACTTGTCTCTCGAGACGTTTGGTATTGTTTTATTTAAAAAAAAATCAATATTATTCGTTGGTAGAGCACGAGACTGCCTCAACTAATAACAAGTGTTCTTTATATTGTGCTTATAAGCTGGATAAGAGTGATTTTGTAGGTAGGCTAGAGGTCTCAGGCACAAACGTGTTCACTTTTCCCTTTACCATATTTCATGAATGTACGTTGATCGCTTCCGTGACATCAAGGTTAATAACATGTCCATAAATATATGGCAATAATGATAACGTAACTATCAGTGTCAACACAAGGGCTTGCCTGTACCGTAGGACTGATAAGACTCCCACAGAAGAACAGGTATGAAATATTATAATGTGTATGAGAGTATTGATCACTATGAAATGCCTGTTTCTCATTTCTTCAGGTAGATAATAATTATTTTGGACTGTTATTCAAAGTTCCTGAAAACAGAGTAGATCACCCATATTACTATATGTCTATATCTACCTGGGTGCTGATGATAAGTCATAATTCCTGCATTCACATAGGTAGGAACTTTCATGTAGATTTCTAGACACCACTTGTCTTTGTATGCTCGTTTTCAGTAATTACAATGTATTTATATCACTCATACATTATTCTTGATTAGCTATAGTAGGATAATCAATTGGTATCAAGTTCACATGGTGTAACATTCTTTATGTTGGAAATCTATGCCCACACCATGGCTACAATAAGTGTAATGCAAGTGTAGGTGTAAATGGATCGGCTTTTCCTTGCATATCCATAAATTCTCCAATAATTGGATAGTCAATTTAGTGTCTTTTTCCCATTTTTGTAATGTTCTTCATGTGAGAATCCTATTTCACTTCCATGGTTCAACCTAAATTAGGCAGCATAACCATCATCCCCGAATAAAGATTTGTATCAAACCATATTTGATAATATTTCATTATATAATAATAATATTACCGGTAATAATAATAATAAAAACTTTATTACAAACCAACATGGGCCTAGTATTACAATTGAGACATCTTATTTTAGGGTTACTGTGAAAACAAAGTTATAAAATAACCGCACACAACTATGAATAAGTTACGGCATACAACTCTTTCCTGCCCATGTGTATAATAATTCTTTCCATCGCCTTAACAATGACGAGGCAGCGAGCGCATCACCAGATCAGATTGCAACGAGGATTTTAATTGGGGAGTTCATACCTCGAGGCATAAGGCTGTGTGCTACTTTACGGAACATTACCTTGATGTTATTAGATTGGTTCTCAGCAAAAACCCTGCTCGCTGACGTCGAGCGAGGGACCTGCATCAGCCGTCTAAATGTGTCCTTATAATTCACAGTCAATGTCCTCACCTTATATTGGAAGTATTTTTTCCACAGTGCATTACAATAAACCGGGTAACAATATGATTTGAAGAGCTGTATTTTTAGCTTCCCTTAATGCAAACGAGAATTTTCTTATCGCATGTTACCAATTGCATTTTTTCGCCTTGTTTGCTTTGCAACACCCTTGTCATTAGTGCAATCTGCTGTGATGATGCGCCCCAGATATTGAAATTCATCCACAAAATTCAGTGCATCACCGCCTAGTTTTATCTCAGTCGATAGGTAGTAACTAAGGCCCTGCGGTCTAACTAGCATACAAACCGTTTTTGCAGTGTTATATACAATATCACGAGGTTCAGCAAAATTATTACAGATATCAAGAAGTTTTTGCAATGTTGAGAGAGTCGGCGCTAACAACACCATATGCATGTGTTTTGGATCGCAATTAATTTTTATACAAGGACCAACTGGGGTGTAAATTTTAGGTATATATTCTTATATCCACCCATTTTGTGTGTCGGTATTGAGGCCAACAGAATGAGGTGTAAGTGCCCACAATGTGGCCTTGGCTGGAAGGTGCATTTTTCTTCCAGCCCTTTCATTGGCCCCGAACGAAGTAGAAGTCCATAAGGACCAAGGCTAGAAGACTGAAAAGTTTATTAAGGACAGCTTACAGTCCACTTCAGTCAAGACCACGGCAGGACCCGTGCACAAGTCAAACCCAGATCAAGTACAAGAAATACCAACAATATCTTTCTTGCTTCCTCCAGCATTCTTACCTCGTAACAAGTAAAGTGCATTTTAGCCAATACTCGAGGCCAAAGATTACAGTTTTGCTTCATTCCAAGCCCTTATAGTTACCAGGCGGGAGCTCACTACACCCTACCTAAAAACAATTTTATTTATTTATTTTTTGCCTAAGCAGTTCATGGAGTCAGACGCATAATGCTTAAGTGGAACACATATTAAAATTTCATTTATTTATTCGTTTCATCATTGATTGATTGCCTCACAAATATATATATGTGAGGCCGCCGTGGCCGAGTGGTTAGCGTATCCGACTGCAGTGTCAGCCTCTGGTGCTGCATGTCGCGAGTTCGAGCCTCGGCAGGGACACGGCGGTCTTGTGGCGGGGAGATTTGGCGCTTCCCCCCTCTGTGTCCGCCTAGCTTAGTCACCCCCCTAACTAGGGGGAAACGGCTGTATGTCTATACATACATCATTGATTGTATTGCACCTTGAGAAAGGAAGTGCATCAATTTAATTCATCCCCAAAATTGTGACTACTCGAGTAGCTACCATTAACTTTCACTCAAATCTAATTTTAGTCTCATCATAAACCTAAGTATCTCGGAATTGGTACAAGGTTCGTGGCTCCACGGATCAGATCAACTCCAACAACAACGCACCTCAAGGCTGATAGGTACGTAGTGAAGGTCAACAACAGAAATTACACATGGTCCGCGCAAGCGCGATCGATCATGGACTGAAAAAACACTTATTCATCAAATCACTAACAGAAACTCTCGCATAAATACATTATCACTGTTTTAGATGACAAATTGTGAATTGTGATTAGGAAACTTTGATATATTTGGTAGGTTAATGAGTTACCAGAGTTAAAACCAAAACGTTAGTTAAAGGGTGCGAGCGGTAATAATTCAAGTGCACACGGCGCTTTCAGTTTCAAGGCACCAATTTTACGACTCCATAAGAATAAATAAATCTGATTAAAATTATTGACTAATATGAAATGAGGTTGAGTATTATGGGAAAGCACCAATATCTTACAGGGAAAGGCAAGGACATGACATGAAATCAATCTTTGGTATTGTGTAATTATAAATTCCCAACTTAACTGAGAGAAGACGTCCTAAGAAATATAGAAGCGGAAATGGAGGGAGATAGGAAAGCCAGCAAGAAAATCAAGGACGCTGTTGCTTCACATCTGGTAATCTTGTCACTGGGAGGCTTTTTTTACAGTTATGGAAGCAAGGTCCACGAGTTTTGTCTCAGGGCGTGCCTGCAGGAGGTTGGCGTACAAACGGAGGTAGTGATTCACTTTTCTAAGTCATTCTGCAGCATAAAATGAAGGCTGCCCAAAAAATGATTGGCTAAACCAAATATTCCACATGGGAGATAATTACACATCATTCTGCCAGCCTCATATAGGCAGGCATATTGGGTGCATGTAGTAAATAAACAGTAAAGTAGAAATAGTATACCCCTATGGGTGTAGCTACCAGGAATAAAATGAGAGGCTTAAGCTCCACAATTCTAAGAAATTGCATCATACATAATTTGACTGTTATGTTTATTATTAATAATTATGAATGCATAATTCTCCTCTTATTTGAATGTATAAGGCTGTATAGTAGTTTAAGGATATCTGAACCTGTTTGAAAATTTGTGTTATTTACCCTATATATCTATACATAGGCACGAGCAAAGGTAGGGGTGCTATTCAGACCTAAAGATTGCTATAATGTGAGCAGAATACCAATTTGAATATCCTATTATAGCTAATCAAGGATATTGCATTGGTTAAATAAATA
>SDVV010033311.1:0-11314 GCA_016164225.1 Gammarus roeselii
TGAATGTGGAGGTGGCGAGAGAGCGTGCAATGAACAGGCGTTAGTGGAGAATGGTTGTGAATGGTTGATTTTGACGCTGCTCTGATGTGCTTTCCCGCCCTTAGCATCCCGCTGCCGGGATGGTCGTGGGTAGGGGGGGCCCGGCCATTATGACGCGGCGGGGGTGAACCAGTGAAATCTGTCGGGCCCTGCTGCTGACGACGGTTCCTCGGTGCATTCGGGACCCAGAGTGTAAGTTGAGGGGCTACCGGCCGGACCCTTTAGCACAAAAGGGCTAAGTTGTGTGAGTGTGAGCGTGTGAGGGTGTGAGGTGAGCCTTGCAGTCGGCCACCCCCCCTTCTGGGGGACGCGGCCTAGTGTCTGTATCTGTATCTTTATATAGAGGGTTGCCGCGTAGTAGCCATCTGATAGTATTTTTTTACCCACGGCGTTTATGGGCTGGCCTTTTAAAATTTAAGAGACCGGCCAGAATGTCTCACTTGGGGTCAGGCAGGCGTGAACGTACAACCTCCAGCTCCCAATGGACGTTTGTTGTGAGAAGAGCCCGACACGCTACCCACTCGGCCACCGAACTGGTTGCAAAAATAATGGTTGTGAGTGTATGCGTCTCGAAGCTGCCCTGATGTGCTTTACCGCGACTACCGTCTCGTTACGAAATAAGATGGTCGTATGAGGGGGGAGCCCGGTCACTATGACGCAGCAGAGTAAACCAGTTTCACTGTCGAGCCCTGCTGCTGACACTGACCTCAGATTGCACTTCTGACCCAGAGTGTGTGTTCTGAGTCCTCCCAGCCAGATCCTTTTGGTGCAAATGAGCAACATTTTTTGAGTGTGAGTGTTTGAGAGCAGTGTGAGGTGCGTCTCCGGTCCTCCAGATGAATCATGTGTTCCGCAATCAATGTCATCTACAAAGCAGTACTGGAATTGGTCAAGGTGTTCACTATAAGCAAGATTTCCTACTCTGATACACGCTGGGTGAATCAATCGTACTGAACGGTGTTCTGAGGGACCAATATGCGTCCATCTTAGTTCGTAAGGCAGTTAAGTCCCGAGACTCATCGTTGAGTTTCACTTGCCAGTAACTTCACTTCAAGCGAGGGAGTTCATGTCGAGAGGAGTGAATATTGCGGCACTGGATAAAGGCTTTTAGGTCTCATCTCGCCTTGAGTTGGGAAACACGTCAAGCTTATTGCAAATGTAACTTGGCGATGATCTTTGACAAAACGGGAATTATCATTATCTCTCTGCTTATTTAGTGATGCAGGTTTGCCCCGTGGTGTGGAATATGGTTCAATGACCCCTTGAATGAAAATCTTTTCGCTGTGTCAATCGTCGGTTTCTTTGAGTGAGGCGCGCGGGACTGAGAAGTGCATAGGTGGGAGCTGCTGCACGTCAACATGAGCTCTGAAAATTTTTACGTGTCTTAATTCATTTCCAACATCAATGGCTGCTCTGGGATATAAATTAAGCTAAAACATATGTTGTTAATTACCGTCATCCAAAACCTCGACCTCCTCACAAATGAGTTCATCCGATTTCTGCTTACAGTCAATTATTTTAGAGTTTTTGAAAACTTCACGGAATTTGATTTTGAGTTACCACCAACATTGATTTCTACGAGTGTAATTATCACACCCTCATTTTCTTCTAGATGCAGTTCAGAAGACGATACGATGACATTGAAAGTTAGTTTAACATACTTCTTAGTACAATTAATGTAAGTAGTTGGCGCTAGGCCTTCATCAACAATAGCATGACCTCTATGAATTATTAATTCATGAATGTGTTTTCTTATGTAGACAACCACTGGTTTTCCGTTCAGATGCTGCAGTACTTTAGCACGAGCAAATTCTGCAGCGCCGTCATCGACATTCAAGCCATTCGAGGCTCTGCCGACTCTGAATTATTTTTCGATCTTTGAAACTGGCCCTACGATCTCTGTTGGAAGAATCTAAATAGTATCGACGATAATTCATTCCATGGAACGATTGGCAAAAAAATATTTGGGCCGTTACCCTCATAAAAAAATGTTTACGCTGGAGCAGTGCTCGTCTGAATTCGACATTTTGACAAATTATCACTGCACGATTTAAATTGATCAATTACTATTTCACTTCCGGGTGATGCTGGACTTGATGAGAGTCACTCCAAAACCAGTCTACAAAACTCGTCATCGTCGAGTCATTAACAGGCATAGCAATCATAGCAGGCACTGTGACGATAAGATGGAACCAAACGGAGGATTTGAACAGAGAGGCTGAAAAAATTGAACAGAAAAGGGGAAAAATGCTAGCTTCCCTGCTGCACCGGACACAGCCATGAAACAAACTGTTTCACCCTCGGTTTTCTCTTCTACTCTGGGAACCACCTCAAAAGCCCATTGATTTTCCGTACCGGGATCTGAGTAAAGAGCAAAATTTTCATTGCAAAGTTCCTTCTGCTAGACTGGGACTGGGACTGGCACTAAAGACCCCTCTTACTTGACAGGGGTCTTTAGTGCCAGAATCAGAACTGACGAATCCCATGCCGATGCTCAGTCGGCCTTGTCGGGGACCTCGGCTTCTACGTCGCACCACAACAGTTGAGTGTCAATGGATTGAAGTTCATTTAGTCCCTATCGGTACAGCAGGCTGTAGAGGTGTGATTTAAGGAGTTGTTTCTTCCACAGGACCTGGTTACCCTCCCAAGGGTCTCAAGGATCTGAGTCCACGCGGGCAGCACAATTCATCCTACCCTCAGTGTTTGTCGAGTACGTTTGTGAATGCTTTCATGAATTTTGACAGTTTAAACAGTTGAAACAGCTTATTACGTTCATCTTGTAAAGCTTACACGTCATGATTTCAATTTACTGTTACGAGACTGTAATGCATACATTTCATATAGTGCCCTATATTAGTTATTATGAGATTCTGGCAACCTAGTCCTTCAGAACTAACCCATCGAATTTGACACAACTTAAAAAACTACGAGAATCAGATGTTTGTGAGACTGCCCAGACAAACTGAAATACAATGAAACAAATCGATACCGGACTCTGATTGTACAAAAAAGATTGTTAACAATTAAAAGCTTAACAGCAATATACTGTACAGTTGTTGCGATAACATAATCGTTCTGCGATGTACAATTTTTTAACTTATAAACTGCAACAGAAACATTTAAACTGGTAAAACAGGATAACGAGTTCAATTTTCCACACAGTTGAAGTGAATGCCAATTTTTGTTTTTAATCCATTATCTCGTACTATTACATGGTTATTAATATTTTTTGGGCAAAGATTAAGATTATCTTGTTTTTTGTAAAATAATCTGAATGTGTACATGGCGATTTGTAAGTTATTCTGATCTTAAATTTTCAGAATATATGGGGTTTGAAACGATTAATAGAATTTAAACTAGATTGAGGTAGAGTTTATCAGTGCTCTTACATTTCTCTGCACAAATATTTTGACCGTATCATTTTCTATAACATACTTTGAATAGGTTTCTCAGTTTACGAGTGGCTGGAACATGAGGAATAAATGGTTTTAAGAACAGATTGAGGGAAGAATTTATTTAATGCCTACTGGTCTAGACAACTTAGATATGTCGTCGAACTGATTTAAAAATATTAGATTTTCATTAAAATAAAATACAATAAATTTAATGTTGAGTATCACAGAAATGATATCATTTCCAATTCATATGATTGATAAATTGACTTTTCATCTTATAGGAGAAAATTATGTACTAAATTTTTCTGACATTATTACGATTCGGTTTGCAGTAAGTCACATTTGTTGACAAGTTCAAGTTCCTTCTTAATTGCGTCACTAATTCGCTTATAGTGGTTAGAGAGGGATGTCACTAGGAGGAACCCTAAAATAGAACCCTGAGAAACACCATGAGTAATATTGAGCATAGTGGATTGTATTCCGTTCACAGTTTCCTTGTGCTTGCGGTTGGACAGATATCAAGTGGAACAGTCACAAATGATTCATCGTATCCCATAAGATTAGAGTACGTGAACAGTTTTCATATAGGTGCAGCACGTGATTTAAGATCAATCGAAGTTTTGAGTTTTCCATGAGCAGCCACATCATATAAACCAACCCGGAACCAGTGATCAAGGGACTCAGATCAGGGTTGCGCGCTGGCCACGGATGATCGGTGTGACAGCTCGTTGCTAATTGCTGCGAAATAAAGTTGAGGCAATCCTTTGAACAGTGACATGAAGAGGCATTCCTTAGAACAGTGTCATGAAGATGTACTCCCTAGAACAGTGACATAGGCACTCCTCAGAACAGTGACATTAAGAGGCGCTCCTTCGAACAGTGGCTTGAAGAGGCACTCATGGGAACAGTACGATAGGCACTCTTAAGAACAGTGACATGGAGATGCACTCTCTCGAACACATCCATGAAGTGGCACTCCGTAGAACAGTGGCATGAAGAGGCACTTCTTAGATCAGTGGCATAGGCACTCCTTTGAACAATGACATTTGGAGGCACTCCTTCGAACAGTGGCATGAAGAGACACTCCTCAGAACGGTGGGATAATCACTCATAAGAACAGTGCATGAAGAGGCACTCCTTAGAACAGTGGCATTGAGAGGCACTCCTTAAAACAGTGGCATGAAGAGGCACTCCTCAGTACAGGTGGGATAGGCACTCTTAAGAACAGTGGCATGAAGAGGCACTCCCTAGAACAGTGACATTAAGAGGCACTTCTTAAAACAGTGGCATAGGCACTCCTTAGAACTGTGACATTAAAAGGCACTCATTCGAACAGTGGCATGAAGAAGCACTCTTTAGAACGGTGGGATAATCACTCATAAGAACAGTGGCATGAAGAGGCACTCCCTAGAACAGTGGCATGACGAGGCACTCCTTAGAATAGTGGCATATGCACTCTTTAAAATAGTGGCACGAAGAGGCACTCCCTAGAACCGTGGCATGAAGAGGCACTTCTTAGAACAGTGGCATGAAGAGGCACTCTTAAGAGCAGTGGCAGGAAGAGTTACATGTTGATAACCATATTGCCGATAAGAAGAAAAGGAGCAAGATAGAATTCGATAGTAACAGAGGCACCAGCTTTGATCCAACAACGAGGCAAAATCCTCACATCAACGACGGCTGTCTAGCACATCACCTTTTCAGCTCCTATCTGCACGCTGCCATTTGTGGGATTTTGGGTTTATGGGATTTTTTCTTCAGGTTGCAAAAAGCGTCACCATAACAATCACGCGTCTTCAATGGGTATTGAGTTATATCAGGGTAATTTGGATCCTTGGTTCCATGCATAATGATGTATGCATAATGATGTATGCATAATGATGTATGCATGATGATGTATGCATAATGATGTATGCATAATGATGTATGCATAATGATGTATGCATAATGATGTATGCATAATGATGTATGCATATTGATGTATGTACAATGATGTATGCGCAATGATGTATACATAAGGATGTATGCATAACGATGTACGCATAATGATGTATGCACAATGATGTATACATAATGATGTATGCATAATGATGTATACATAAGGATGTATACATACTGATGTACGCACAATGATGCATGCATTATGATGTATGCATAAAGATGTATACATAATGATGTATACATACCGATGTATGTACAGTGATGTATGCATAATGACGTATGCACAATGATGTATACATAGGGATTTATGCCTAATGATGTATGAATAATGATGTATGCACAATGGTGTATGCACAATGGTCAATGCCCAATGGTCAAAGCAAAATGGTCAATGCACAATGGTCTATGCACGATGTTCAATGCACAATGGTCAATGTACAATGGTCAATGCACAATGGTCAAGGTACAATGGTCAATGCACAATGGTCAATGCACAATGATCAATGCACAATGGTCAATGCACAATGATCAATGCACAATGGTCGATGCACAATGGTCAATGCACAATGGTCAATGCACAATGGCCGATGCACAATGGTCAATGCACAATGGTCAATGCACAACGGTCAATGCTCAATGGTCAAGGCAAAATGGTCAATGCACAATGGTCAAGGCAAAATAGTCAATGCACAATGGTCCATTCACAATGGTCAATGCACGATGGTCAATGCACAATGGTCAAGGTACAATGGTCAATGCACAATGGTCAATGCACAATGGTCAATGCACAATGATCAATGCACAAAGGTCAATGCACAATGGTCAATGCACAATGATCAATGCACAATGATCAATGAACAATGGTCAATGCACAATGATCAATGCACAATGGTCGATGCACAATGGTCAATGCACAATGGTCAATGCACAATGGTCAATGCACAATGATCAATGATCAATGCACAAAGGTCAATGCATAATGATCAATGCACAGTGGCCAATGCACCATGGTCAATGCACAATGGTCAATGCACAATGATCAATGCACAATGGTCAATGCACAATGATCAATGCACAATGATCAATGCACAATGGTCAATGCACAATGGTCAATGCACAATGGTCAATGCACAATGGTCAATGCACAATGGTCAATGCACAATGATCAATGATCAATGCACAAAGGTCAATGCACAATGATCAATGCACAATGGCCAATGCACAATGATCAATGCACAATGATCAATGCACAATGATCAATGCACAATGGCCAATGCACAATGATCAATGCACAATGATCAATGCACAATGATCAATGCACAGTGATCAATGCACAATGGTCAATGTACAATGGTCAATGCACAATGATCAATGCACAATGGCCAATGCACCATGGTCAATGCACAATGATCAATGCACAATGATCAATGCACAATGGTCAACGCACAGTGGTCAATGCACAATGGTCAATGCCCAATGATCAATGCACAATTATCAATGCACAATGATCAATGCACAATGGTCAATGCACAATGGTCAATCCACAATGATCAATGCACAATGGTCAATACACACTGGTCAATGCACGATGGTCAATGCACAATGATCAATGATCAATGCACAATGGTCAGTGTACAATGATCAATGCAAAATGGTCAATGCAAAATGGTCAATGCACAATGATCAATGCACAATGATCAATGCACAATGATCAATGCACAATGGTCGATGCACAATGGTCAATGCACAATGGGCAATGCACAATGGTCAATGTACAATGATCAATGATCAATGCACAATAGTCAATGCACAATGATCAATGTACAATGGTCAATGCAAAATGGTGAACAATGGTCAATGCACAATGGTCAATGCATAATGGTCAATGCACAATGGTCAATGCACAATGGTCAATGCACAATGGTCAATGCACAATGGTCAATGCGCAATGATCAATGCACAATGGTCAATGCACAATGATCAATGCACAATGATCAATGATCAATGTGTTATGTGAAAACTTTTACGTTTAAATGATCGGGTACAAATGCAAGGTACAAATGATTAGATAGTGTTTTAAAATATTATTTTGAAGAAACAAGTAACATGTCAACAGTTGAACTGGCCCTATAGCACCAAACATTGATTGTAATACAACGGCCACAACGGTACATAAGTGTAAATGAACAGCAAAAAGAAATGTAAGTGTAAAGCGTAGAGCGTAAGCGTGAAACGAAAAGCGAAGCAGAAGTGACGCAAAGGCGAAGACCCACCCTCCGCCATATGAATCCGCTATTAAAGTGTGATGCGTTCTAAACTTCAGACCTACACCTTGAAATAATTATGGGAGGGTCTTGTGTATGTGTATGAAATGATCCTCCAATAAGGGAACAACTCTAACTTTTGGTCCCTACAAAGAGGCGGGGCGTCCTAATACCTTGACCTTATTGGCAAACATACAATTTAGGCCGTTAACGAATTTTGTTGGTTCCTCCCATCTGTCTGCTATTTTAAGATAGCCTAAGCTTAACACTTCCCCCTTCTGCGTTATTGGATCCAGGCCACACAATGCTGACTCGTCGAGTTTTACAGGATGGTTTAATGACCTTAACTCGTCAACGTCTCCTACGTCCTGTAATCCATATGGTGGGACAACCTGTTTTGGAGAGGAACCGAAAAATAGGCAAGGTAAGGAATTTCTTCGTGTAACTTGAGCTAGGGGTAGCAGGCCTAAGGCCTACACTGTTTCTAGGGCACACACTACGCAGCTCTTGGTGTTAATGTTCGGTTAGCAATGTTTCCAAATATACGTGCTAGTGGAAGCTTCTCATAACAAATGCACAATGGTCAATGCAAAATGATCAATGCACAATGACCAATGCACAATGATCAATGCACGATGATCAATGCACAATGATCAATGCACAATGACCAATGCACAATGATCAATGAACAATGATCAATGCACAATGATCAATGCACAATGATCAATGCACAATGGTCAATGCACGACGATCAATGAACAATGGTCAATGCTCAATGATCAATGCACAATGGTCAATACACAATGGTCAATGCACAATGGTCAATGCACAATGGTCAATGCACAATGGTCAATGCACAATGGTCAATGCACGATGGTCAAGGCACAATGGTCAATGCACAATGGTCAATGCACAATGGTCAATGCAGAATGGTCAATGCACAATGGTCAATGCACAATGGTCAATGCATCATGGTCAATGCACAATGGTCAATGTACCATGGTCAATGCACAATAGTCAATGCACAATGGTCAATGCACAATGGTCAATGCACAATGGTCAATGCACAATGATCAAGGCACAATGGTCAATGCACAATGATCAATGCACAATGGTCAATGCACAATGGTCAATGCACAATGGTCAATGCACAATGGTCGATGTACAATGGTCAATGCACAATGGTCCATGCACAATGGCTAATGCACAATAGTCCATGCACAATGTTGAAACAGCTTGATGGTCAACGATTGCCTATAAAAGAATTAATATGAATAATGGTACTCATCCTTAGACCCAAAGACGAATGAATGAAATCGACGACTTGAGAGTAATTCGAATGCTTTCTAAGAGCATTGACGAAGGCTGCCCTTGACCGACGTAAGTGTAGCCTTCTACAAGTGGCATGTAAATACAGGAACTTCACTAAAATTATTGACTGCATCTCATCAACCTCATAACAGCTTTGGGTGACATAGTATCAATGTGAATGCTTCCACTACTTAAAGTTGACTGATTTCCCGGTAAGCAGTTTTGAACAAAATACTCTGAGAATGTACCCAGTTAATGCAAATTTCCCTGTACAGCTATTGAATTATCGTTAGTGGCTCATGGCCATCTTGGGTCATTTTAAGAGCTACAAGATATTCGTCAGAATGCAACATGTTTTTTATAAATATCTAGGTATGGTCTCTTAGGACGCCTTCATTGAGCTGGTTTTATGTTTAATTGGGGTTACAGTAGTATAATAAATTAATGCTTAAGAGAATAGCTTATGTGTTGGATGTTTTTTTATTGCAAATGTTAAGTTTTTTTTTTTAAGAGGCCGCCGTGGCCGAGTGGTTAGCGTATCCGACTGCAGTGTCAGCCTCTGGTGCTGCATGTCGCGAGTTCGAGCCTCGGCAGGGGTACGGCGGTCTTGTGGCGGGGAGATTTGGCGCCTCCCCCCTCTGTGTCTGCCTAGCTTAGTCACCCCCCTAACTAGGGGGAAAAGGCTGTATGTCTATACGTATGTCTATACAAGTTTTTTGTATACTAATGTATAAACGAATTGAAACACTTATAGACACACTGACCTGAATCAATAACACAAGCCCCAGGGGGGAGTTCTGACAGTTATGAATGAACTCAATACCGTTTTTGCCTGCTTTGCTGTACTTATAGACGGAGGTGAACCAATAAATCACTCAGCAAACACTCTCCACAAAGTAGCCAAGCGTCGCTCGGAGCCACTATGTTGTTGCTTTGTCAACCGACACGTTCACGCTTCAAATCACTCTTACGACCTTTCACGGGCAAATCCCACTGTCATTGGATCATCATTTCCTCAAAGTCGCCACTATCGGTCCAGTATTGGCTAAAGCAGACCGTATATATAGGGGGGGGACTGAACGGTTTCACCCAAGATGTAAATAGTTATCTTGGGAGCACCCGAGCAGCTTGAGCGTTAGTGCAGCAATTTGAAGCATTTGAATCGTCTTATTTTTCGTAAGTTTAATAAATTCATGCGGCAAATCAATTAACACCGGTTTCGCAATGTCATAATGACTCGTGTGTAGCTTCCCAGTGCTACTGTAATCAGAACATATGATCAGGTGGAAGAAAACAACAGGCTGTGCCCACGGTCTGGCTGAAAGGCTGAGATTGTTGGGTCAAGATTTGGACGGTAGCTGAAAACGGGTTTTTAGCCTCAGAGTGATTCCACAAAATGAAAATTTTGAAGCACAGAGGATCAGAGGGGGATAGAAAGTTTGAATTCAAAGATTTTGAAAAATTGAACTCAAGATTAGTGGAGTAGTAAATATTGAAGTACCTCCACGTTCTATGCCTTCGTGAATGCAGGGAGGCGAGTGCACTTGTTTCGTTACTCCAGCGCCGCGTGCGAAGGAAAGAGAAAGGGAATCACGTGTAATGAACCACCTATAAACTATCACTCTTACCTCTTTCGCCGTTCCCTAGGGTGCTCCACGTTAGGAGGGAGAATCAACCCTTCCTTTGGTCACGTGGTTCAAGGACCCACAGACGAGTACTTAAGGCAGTGTAGCGCTTATGACGATCATATCACGCCAGGATCTCCGCCCTGCAACGTGTCAGTCTCAACGATCGACTTAACTACTCCACGAACATACAACATGAGGCTTCTTGGTTTATTCGTAAGTTAGTGGGAACCTGTGAAGAAGTGATTGAGTTCGTGACTAACAGATTGATCTCGATGCTGATTGAACGTTATTTCAGAGATCGAAATTAATTTTCCTAAAGTTTTAAACTTCACAGTTCACCTCGTCAGCAAGTCCGGGAAAGTTTGAATTCTCTTTTTGGTTCCAGAACTTGGAATAAATGTATACTAGTAAAGAGGGGATAGCTTACGGGCCTCGTTATTCATATGAAATATAAGTAAACATAATAGCATGTCGTTATTCAAGACTTTCACTTGCTCTGAAGCTCTCTTTTTACATTAAATGACCCAATTTGAAACTATTGATGATCAGCGAAAAGTGAGGTGATGTTAGGCTGTGAGTTATGGCGTTCAAGTTTCATACCTGCATATTGTTCATGTCATTTTACTAGCTCAATAATTGGCAAGCGTGTTATTATCAGAAAAATTATATTTACATGCATGTTATCATGCTAACTTTGACAGTTTCTACTAGCTACCAATTTGTATGGCAAGTTGAA
>SDVV010033313.1:0-11313 GCA_016164225.1 Gammarus roeselii
CCGACCACCAGCTCCTGCTCCAGACACAGACCTATCAGGTTTTCTCCACTGTCATTTCTACCGGGAACGCCATACCTTCCTATCACATTCTCCACCATTTCATCTCCAACTCTCGCATTAAGGTCACCCTGTACAACTACATTGAAATGACCTCCAAAACTCTCAATACACTCACTCAAGTCAGTCCAGAATTGCTCCCTCTCCTCTTCACTCCTCTCGCTGCCAGGTCCGTAAGCACTCAACTTAACTTTCACCCACATCAATCTTGGGGACACCTCCTTCCATTCGGTAGCGCTACTAGCCAACCGATCACTCAATATCAAGACCACACCTTCTCGTGCCCTACCTTCCTCCACGCCAAACTTTCTTCCACGTACCGCACCAAACTCACATTTGCCCTCACCTTTCAACTTCGTCTCACTCAGCGCCAACACATCCAACTTTCTCCTCACAAACATCTCACCAATCTCCCTCTTTTTTACATCACTCGTACTACAGCCACGCTCATTCAGCGACCCTAACAATAGGGTTCGGAGAGGCGTGTGCCTCTCCTCCCCCCCGCTCGTCTTGCCGTCTTCGAGGAAAGGTTTTACAGAGAACGGGATTCCTAGCCCCTTCGCTCCGCTCTCTTAGTCGCCTTTTACGACGCGCATGAGTTACGGTAGCACGATTCTACTCCCGGCTACGGGGCGCCCCTTTAGTCGCCTTCTACGACACGCGGTGTATACGGTAGCAAGATTCTAAAGCCCCGGCTACAAGGCCTGTCGATGCGAGCAAGACTTTTACTCAACGAATAATAGAGCTGTGCGAAATAAATGGAACATAGAATGGTCTGATGCTCCTATGAGAAATAAATTGCGTACTATTAAAGTTGAGTTGGCAGTTGAGCCAGTTGCTATTTGCTGATGATACGGCCCTAGTTGCGGATTCAGAGGAGAAGTTATGGAGGCTAGTGTCTGAGTATGGTAGGGTGTGTGACAGGAGGAAGCTTCGAGTGAACGTGAGTAAGAGTAAAGTAATGAGATGCTCAAGGACTGTCGATGCAAGCAAAAATAGTGTCACCTTAAATGGAGAGTTCTTGGAGGAAGTTCATTGTTTTAAGCATCTGGGCTCCCATGGGGAAACAACTGAACTAGTGGAAACTGAAGTGAAGGCGCGAGTGAAGGAGGGGTGTAATGTGTGGGTGCACTGAAGAGTGTAATGAGCTGTAGGACGTTGGGGATGGAAGCAAAAAGAGGGCTGTATGAGGGTGTTGGTGTCCCAACTGTGCTCTACGAAGCTGAGACTTGAGGGGTGAGAGCAGAAGAGAGAAGAAGGTTGAATGCCATCGAGATGAAATGTATGAGGAGCATGGCTGGAGTCACGCTGAGTGACAGGATCAATAACGATGTGGTGCGAGCTAGAATGGGATGTTGAAGAAGTTGGAGGACAATTGATTCGCGTGTTCTGAGATGATTTGGGCATATGTTGAGGAAAAATGAAGGGTGATTGGTGAAAAGAGTGTTGAAGGGAGAGGCAAGTTGACCTTGGCCTAGAGGGAGACCGACATTTGCGTGGATGGATGGTGTGAGGCAGGCGTTAGGAAGGAGAGACTTGAGGGTGGCGGTAGCAAAAAAGCGTGCACTGAATAGGCGTGACTGGAGAATGATTGTGAACGGAGGATTTTTGACGCTGCTTTGATGTGCTTTCCCGCCCTTGGCATCTCGTTGAGTGACTGGTTGGTCGTGGACGGGGCGAGCATCATGACGCGGCAGGGGTAAACCAGTCACACTGGCGGGCTCTGCTACCGACATTGACCTCGGACCGCACTCATGACCTCCGGAAGGTGTGTTGCGGGGTCTCCCGGCCGGACCCTTTCAGCGTAAAAGAGCTGAGCTGTGTGAGTGTATGAGAGGAATGTGAAGTGCGCCTTGCCGGTAGCCACCTACTTTTCTGGGGGTTTCGGCCTAGTGTCTGTATCTGTGAATCTAATCTATGCTGTACCGCAGGTGCTGCAGTACTGCTCTTCAACCGGCGGGGGGGCGAAGGAGTTGGGCTTCTTATCTGAATGTAGCGGCTGTCGGCAGCTTCTGCAGTCCCATTTCTGCAACCACTGCAAGAAGCCTGCTATTGCTTGCTCCATTTGCCAGCTCCCCGTGCGAGGTGAGTCGTTCTAAGTGTTGTTTATGTTTAAATCACCCTCCTTGGAAGAATTCTGGATGCACCACTGTGTGACTTTAACTATAAACACCTTGGGAAAGTTATATCATTGATCAAACAAACGTAAAATTTCAATTGGTATGATTTATTTGGGGTTTCATTGAATCAACCTAAAATGTCGCCATGCATTTTTATATTATTCTTGTAACATTTTCCTCTGCTGACTTCGGTGTCAATAAAATCTACAAGCATCACGATGCTGGCTGCTTAATCATCAAAAACGAGTTACCTAAGAATCTGTCCATTTTCCCGCAGGTCACAGCGTTTTATGTCTTTGGTGTGGCCATGGGGGCCACACGACTCACCTCCTCAGCTGGTTCACCGACAACGATCTCTGCCCCACAGGCTGTGGCTGCGAATGCATTAGTTACTTCAACCAGTTATAGTCCGCGTATATCTGACGACAGAGGTTGCACTCAACACCTGCATCAGAACATTATTCCATGATACAATTATCTGATGTTTTTACTCGTATTGAAGGATTTATCCCACAACGCTCTATAAAATGCAAATGTTAATAAAACTTTTTTTTGCTGAATATGTTTATAACTCAATTTTTTGGTGATGCGCTCGTCAGTGCTCTTGCCTCATCTTAAATCATCTAGTGATCGATAACATTATGAATTGCCAGTAATATTGACTATCCTATTTAATTTTATAAAAAAAAATCTACGTTTGAAAAATTGCTGAGATTCAAACACAGATTTCAGACGACTTAATCAATGTCTGAGGCAGGTCGTAGTGTGTTTTTTGACTGCCTTTTAATCAAATTGTTTTTTTTTTCATTTCAGTCGCGTTCGAAAATTCGGTCACCAACTAATTTTATAATTCATTTGAAAATAAATTGAACGGAATAATAACATAGATCTCTCCAGTATGAATGAAGAATGTTTGAATGTAATGACATACAGCTGTTCCTTCCTAATCTAATGGAAATATTCTATTTATGAACAATTCCGTGAGCAGAGGAAGGACGTGCTCTGGGACTTGATGGATCGGAAATGGCCTACGACAAGGTCGACAGGAAGGCATTGCAGAGGGTGCTGCGTTGCTAAAGAATCGGCGGAAACTTGTTGATAGCAATTCAGAGATTCTAGGTTGGCAGCAGAGCATGTGTCAGGGCAGGGAACGAGGAAAGTGCTTGGCTCTCAGTGAAAGGGGGACTAAGACGAGGTTGCGTTATGTCGCCGTCGTTGTTCTATCTCTACATGGATGGAGTAGTCAGGGAGTTAAACGCTAATGTAATGGGTCGTGGTTTATAGTTGTAAGGGGTAAGTGGGCTGAGTTGCCAGTTTCTGTTAGCGAATGATACGGTACTGGTAGCAGATTCGGGGGAAAAGTTGTGAAGGCTAGTGTCAAAGTTCGGTCGAGAGTGTTAGAGGAGGAAGCTGCCAATTAATGTGGATGAAAGTAAAGTAACAAGATGTTCGACGAATGGCGATTCGAGCGTTATCATTGTCCGCCTAAATGAGTTATTGGAGGCAGTTAGAGATTTAAGTACTTTTGCTCTCATGTATGGAGAATGGAACAAGTGGAAACGGAGGTGAAATCTAGAGTGAATGAAGGGTGTGAAGTGAAGAGTGTTATGAGCTTTAGGACATCGGGAACTGAAGAGTGTTATGAGCTGTAGGACATCGGGAATGGAAGAAAAGAGTGGGTTGGATGAGGGAGTTGGGGCCCCGACTGTGCACTACTGGGCTGAGACGGATGGGTGAAGGCGGAAAATATACAAGGTTTGCTGGAGTTACGCTGAGGGATGGAATTAGGACGGGAGTGGTGAAGAAGTTAGATGACAGAGTAGATGCAAGTGTTCTGAGATTGTTCGGGTACATAGGGAGGATGGATGGGAGATTGGTGAAAAGAGGGATAACGCGGAGGTGAGTGAGTGCAAGATTTATAGACTAGAGTTTATCAATCTTAGGTCAGTGGACGTAGGCCTAGAGGTAAACCATTGTTTGGGTGATGAATGCCTTGAAACAAGCATTGGGGAGGCGATACATAAGTGTGAAGATATTGAGAGAGCGTGCAATTGTTTGGCGAGAGTAAATAATGGTGGTGAATGGATGAGTTCTGACGGGGATTCGGCCTTGCGTCTGTATTTATATGAATATTGTGAAGTAACTTTTAAATTCGTGCCAAGTAAGGTCTCAAATCTGGGGATGCCTGCATTGACACCGGTTTGGGCTTTATAAAAAAGGCTGCGGAAGGATAGATAATCCTTAGGCTGTAGCGAAAGCTGGGACGAGCGCCGCGTCGTCACAGTGGCTTAGGCATGTTCTTTGAAGCTCTCGCCGCACGTATAGCAGTTAGTCAACAGATCGCAGATGTTGGTTGTGCAGTCAGCGACTGACTTTGATCGTGTTCAATTGGCAACAACGGGGAAATATCAATGTCTTCAACCCCCTTGCCAATGGTATCTTTCGTCTAGTAGTCATTGAATTGTCCGCAACAGTAGTGCCTTAGTTGTGTTAGTGTTTTGAGTGCGCTTGTACTTTGCCAGCATAAATCATGGTCTTTGAGTAATTTTAAGCGCCATTTGCTTACAGGTGGTTATGTAATCCATATTTGATTGAATTTGAATAACCACATACTTTGACGGAACTAAACAATTTATAATGCAGCTTATCATAATACATTTATTTTCTCACTATGAATGCTTCAGCGTGAGGAAACTGCTTCTCGATTTATTCGACGAGTCTTCCCCCATTAATCCGCCACAGTCGAGTTTTATTGGTAGGCCTGAAACTTCCTATGTCCAACGATGTTTGCTCCTGTGGACATTGGAGCGTAAAATAACGTTTGGATTTTATTTTTGACGCGTTCCTTTCTTATTAGGTACTCGTGAACCTTCTGTTTTGTAGTCATCATTTTCACTTCAATGTGGATTGCCCTACGGGGGAGTCTGCAATAATTTCGCGTTGGAACTTCGGTGGAAAACGGAAGCTACTACTGAGAGATGTGGTGGAAGAATGAGAGACGTTAAGGGATGCGTTGCTGAGATGTGCGAAGAAGGTATGTGGTGCGCGCCGTGTGGGCCCATGCCGTAGGAAAGGTTGCGAGTGGTAGCGTTGATGCCAGGCGGGGCAGACGGTTGTACCAGAATTTTGAGGAGAACACAAAGATGTTCTGGAAAGAAGTGAAGATGATGAAAAAAGGAGAGACCGGAAAGGAGGAAGTGGTGGAAGATGAAAACGGCCAGTTGTTGTTGGAAAGTGGTGATGTACGGAAGAGGTGGGCCGAGTAACAGGGAAGAGGTGCAGGAGACGGTGGAGGTTATTAATGGTTGGTGAGGTTACTGAACTTGTGTTTTGTGTGGCTTAGTGCCTGCATTGGTCTGCTATATTAGGGCAACGGAAATAAAAATAAATGCTGCAACTCGAGAGGTATCAGTCTGTTATGTGTGGTTGGTAAGTTGTACGGGAGAGTGCTGATAAAAAGGGTTAGAGACTGTACGGACTGCGGAATTGAAAAGGAAGTGTGGCTTTAGAAGTAGTAGAGGGGAGACAGATCTGTGAGAAGTATCTTGCCAAAAGAAAGGATGGGTTCAGGGCCTTCATGGATCTGGAGAAGGCATACGACAGGATTGACAGGGAAGCGTTGTGGAGGAAGTGGGCGACATCTGTTGAAAGCGGTGCAGAGTGTCTATGTTGGCAGCCGAGCATGTGTCAGAGTGGTAAGCGAGGTGAGTGATTGGTTCACAGTGAAAGTGGGACTTAGACGAGGCTGCGTGTGTGCTGGGTCGTGGCTTGGAACTGTTGGAAGCTTATGGGCGGAGTTGGTAGTTGAGCCAATTGCTATTTGCGGATGATACGGCGCTGGTTGCGGATTCCGAAAAGAAACTACGTAGGCTAGTGTCTGAGTTTGGTAGAGTGTTTGGGAGGAGGAAGCTTCGAGTGAACGTGGGTAAAAGTAAAGTAATGAGATGCTCGAGAACTGTCGATGCGAGCATAATTAGTGTCCTCCTTAATGGAGAGCTCTTGGTGGAAGTTCAGTGTTTTGAGTATCTGTGCCCCCATGAGGAGATGACTGAAGTAGTGGAAACTGAAGTGAAGGCGCGAGTGAAGGAGGAGTGTTAAGTGTTGATTGCACTGAAGAGTGTAATGAGCTGTTGGACGTTGGGGATGGAAGCAAAGAGAGGGCTGTATGAGGGTGTTGTTGTCCCAATTGTGCTCTACGGAGCTGAAACTTGGGGATGAGAGCAGAGGAGAGAAGAAGGTTGAATGTTTTCGAGATGACATGATTGAGGAGCATGGCTGGGGTAACGCTGAGAAACCGGATCACCAACGACTTGGTTCGAATCAGAACAGGGATGGTGAAGAAGTTGGAGGACAGAGTGGATTCTTGTGTTCTGAGATGGTTCGGGCACATGGAGAGGATGGACGAAGGGAGATTGGTGAAAAGGGTGATGAATGCGGAGGCGAATGGTCGCAGGCATAGATGTAGACCGAAGTATGGGTGGATGTATGGTGTGAAGCAGGCGTTAGGAAGGAGAAACATGAATTTGGAGGTAGCGAGAGAGCGTGCAATGAACAGGCGTGAGTGGAGAAAGGTAGATTTTGACGCTGCTCTGATGTGCTTTCCCGCCTTTGGCATCACGTTGACGGAATGGCCGAGGGTGGGGGGGCGGCCATTATGACGCGGCGGGGGTAAACTAGTGAAAACTGTCGGGCCCTGCTGCTTACAACGGATAATAGGACCGAACTCGTGACCCAGAGTGTGTGTTGCGGGGTTACCGGCCGGACCCTTAAGCACAAAAGGGCTAAATTGTGCGAGTGTGAGCGTATGAGGGTGTGAGGTGCGCCTTGCCGTCGCCCATCCCCCTTTTAGGCTGAGGGATGCGACCTGGTTTCTGTATCTGTAAATTGTCTCAAAGTTCGTTGTGGTTGTAAATAGGAAAAGTTGATTTCATCTCCATAGTGGTTGTATAGAAGTTACAAACATTACAAATTTTGGTTGAATAGTCTGATATGAAAGTGTGTCTATTGTTTGATGTCTTTTAATAATTTGAAATGAGAACTAAATCAAATTGACTAATCTGTGCATCCTTTATGTATTCATCAATTATAGGCTTACGTTGAATGAAAAAAATAGCCTTATGTCTGATTGCTAAATTCTTATTTTGAAATAATCTCTTATGAGTCTACTCTATGCGATGCCTTCAATTAGCTAAGGAGTGCTATACATGTGTCATGAATACTCTGCCTGAGCGCACTTCTGCAATGAAAGCCCTTCTCCCCTCACCTTGTCAAGGCAATTCAGGGTGCGTCACTGCTAATGGATTGGAATGATGTATGAAGATACCTGCCTTGCAAGTTTTCCTAAACACGCTTTTATTAAGATGTCAGAATTGTTGCGCAGATCTTTGATCGTTTGGGAACGTAACTGATGAGCAATCCTTTTCGTGCTACGATTGGGGAAACAATTAATAATTGAACGACAGCCAAATAATTTGTTTTTTGGTTTTTGCATTAAACCTTGGTAATGCGCAGTCAGAATTTGGCCAAATGTGGCCGCCTGCTCATGTTCTAATGATTAAGGAGGCAGCCGCAGATAATAAATTTTATTTTACTAGTTACCATTTTTTTTGTCACGTAATAAATTTGAAATCTTGGTCCGCAAGTAGCTTGTGTGGACATACCAGGCCTAATTATGGTATTTGGTAACTAAGTTTCTTGATTACTTAGAGTTCCACTTAACTGATGATGGATCGGGTGGAAATGGACCTCCTAATCTAAGCTACCATGGCAATGTGTTTAGTTACACCATCTCGCACCGCTGTGAGTAACGTGCAAGTTTACAGGCGCTAGATATGAAATTGAACTTCATGAAGCCCGCTCACACGTGAGTAGAAGTAGTAGCTGCTTCTGTGTTCCATTCACACTTGATTTGGTGCCTTTGAGGACAATCGGAGCGGCTGATCGAAACTACCTCTAGTCTCATGGTTGGTCTCTAGGTGTTGAGGGAAGTTTGGTCGAGTTCCGATCTTGTACATCTTTACCAGTCATGTCTGGAACACGCTGAATGACGTGAAACTATGCGGTTCGTAGTCAATTCATGTTTCGTACAGTATACCAAAGTCATACTAATTTCCGGTAACTCGCCTTCGTAAGGTCATCAATGAAGTAACAGGAGGATAGTGCCTTAAGCAAGGTCACTCTAGCCACCCTGTCGAGGTGGATGGATGATTAATCATTTTATAGATCATTAACTCTTTATTTTAGTATTTTAGTATTTCTTCTTGCTTGGGCACTATTACTTTTCTCAGCTCTTTTTCCATAGTGATAATTTTTGCATAGGTTATTATTATATGTATCGAGGTTGGTTGAGACAAGGTGACCCAGGGAGGGAAGGTTTTCGTGGGACCCGTGGGACTCTGGGACCCGGGGTTTCGAGAACCCGAGGGACTTACGAGACCAAGTGGATTTGGGGTGATCCACTTGGACCTTTCTGGGGCCCTTAGAGACACCCTTGAGACCCTTTAGGACTCTTTTGATGAACTGTGGGACCCTTTAGAGGCCCCTCTGAATCCTGGAACCTCTGTTCCCCCCTCCCAGTACTATAAAACCCATACACAGAAATATGTATATATGCAAGATGCTTGAGTAGAACAATAAACCATTACAGTCCGCGGATTGCTGGCGCAGAGGACGAGGGTCGCGTCGAGGCTGGTCGAGGGCCGTCGAGATCAGTCAAAACATGTAAAGTTGGTCGCGACGAGCCGAGACTGGCCGAAATGATTCGAGACCATCTAAGTCTTTATTTTACCTGAATAAATAAATTGTACTAATACAACTAAGCCGCGTAGCTGTAAATATTGTGTTGTGTTGCTGTCGGAGCTGAATTTGCCCGTGTAGCCACTGACCTTGTACTAATCTCGACGATGCTACCCGTACGCACTAGGGTGCGTACATATTACTGTAAGTTCTCAAGGATTGGAAGCGGAGGTCCGTTTCGAGTAAGCGTTTTTCTTTTGCGCACCAGCGTGCGTCTGACATTGCTAAAATTTTCACATTCTTTCTAACGTTGAGTTGTTTTGTTTTTTCTTCGCACACTTAGGCGTGCGAGCCTACTGGAATGAATTATCATCGAGCCCTACGAATTAGCCTATTATGACTCGCGTTGAGGCTCTGGTGGAACTGAGGATCAAATCTGATCAAATCTCACACGTATCTTTTAAATCAAATTTCACTGTTTAGTCAGTAGTTACAGATACAGACACTAGACCGAAATCCCCTAGCAAAAAGAGTGGCCGACGACAAGGCGCACCTCACTAGTTTACCCCTGCCGCGTCATGATGACAGAGCCCTCCCCCCCCCACGACCATCCAGTCTCTCAACGATATGCCTAGGGCGGGAGAGCACATCCGTTTACTATCATTATCCATTCGCGCCTATACAGTGCACGCTCTCTCGCTACCTCTACACTCACGTCTCTTCTTCCTAACTCCTGCTTCACACCATCCATCCACCCAAACTTCGGCCTCTCTCTAGGCCTACGTCCACTCGCCTCTGACTTCAACACTTTTTTCACCAATCTCTCTTCATCCATCCTCACCACGTGCCCGAACCATCTCAGAACACGCGAATCAACTCTGTCCTTTACTTTCTTCACTATCCCCGTCGTTAGTGAACCTGTCTCTCAGCAACACTCCAGCCATGCTCTTCAAACATTTCATCTCGAAAACATTCAACCTTCTTCTCTCCTCTGCTCTCAGCTCCGTACAGCACAGTTGGTACTACGACACCCTCATACAATAGTCGCACCCTACGGGGAGCCTATTATGACTCATGTTGAGGCTCTGGTGGAAATGAGGCCCAAATCAAAATCAAATCATACAATAGTTGAATTATAATTAAATGCGGACTTGGGTTGGATGGATGATTATTCATTTTATAGATATTTAACACTTCATTTTAGTATTTCTTATTTCGTGTCCTCTATTATTTTTCTCTGCCTTTTTTTCATAGTCATAAATTTCGCATTTGTTATTATATATATCGAGGTTGGTCGAGACAAGGTGCCCCAAGGAAGGGGAGTAGTCGTGGGACTCGGGGGACTAGAGGTTTCGGGAACCCGGGGCACTTGGAAGACCAGGAGGATTTGGGGGAACCCACTTGGACCCTTCTGGGGCTCTTTGGGACACCCTTGATTTGATTTGAGCCTCATTCCCACCAGAGCCTCAACCTGAGTCATAATAAGCTCCCCCGTAGGGCGCGACCGTCGTTGGTTCAGGTAAGTTCACACGGCCTCGCGTGCGAAAATATTAGTCATGTCGAGATGAAGTCGGTACACATTTCAACTGTGGCATATTCGCGTATTAGCGCGTACGAGAGAGTTAATGCATTTCTTCGTACAATGTGTCGTTATTTCTGTGCGTAATGGGGTGGAGAGACCACCTCACTTGCCCAGGTGTTTGGGGTTTAGACAGCTTCGTACAGTCCGGTGTGTCTTCCGAAAGCGATAAGCGTTTTTTACAGTAGGTTGGGTCCGTGAGTAGGCTTTGTAGGTTGCACGGGGGATCTAGGAACGCTCGTCGGGCTGCCGCGAGTGCGTTGCAATCCATCAGTAAGTGTTTCACGCTGATAGCCACTTGGTGGGAACAGGGGCAAGGTGGCGCGTTTGGTCCTATGTCGACATCCATCAGGTGGTTGTGAGTTATCCACGTGTGTCCCGTGCACAAGCGGTTGATGAACACTTGGTCTTTTCTGTTGGTGAACTTTGTTTCCTCGGTTTTGGAGCAGTTAGTGTATATGTGCTCTAAATATTCTTCCTCGAGTAGTTAAGGAATTCCTGCCGGTACGCGTTAGTTGGAGTAGTTGCTTTATGGCATATTTGCAGGTCTAGGTTGACCGGTGGTGGGTTGATAATCCATGTTGGTGTGTTAATTTGAAGGATTCGGTAGGAAAATTAGGCTTAATAGCTTTACGATTGATGTTTAGCGATGTCAGCAGGTTGTCCACGCGTAGAGAAAACGGTTGGCACCCTGAATGGTGAGCTCTTGGAGGAAGTTCAGTGTTTTAGGTATCTGGGCTCCCATGTGGAGAAAACTGAACTAGTGGAAACTGAAGTGAAGGTGCGAGTGAAGGAGGGATGTAAAGTGTTGGGTGCACTGAA
>SDVV010033314.1:0-11313 GCA_016164225.1 Gammarus roeselii
ATTTATTTATATTTATATTTATATAGCGACTTGTTTGTGCAATTCTTAAGATCACAGGTGAGTTCGAGATGCATCAGCTTTTCAATCGAGCTGAAACTTCCATACTCCCCCGGGCAGTTGGTACACGCTCTGATTCGTTTTGTTCTTTGCTGTGCATAGACATGTCAAGAAATTCACTTCGAGGCAGCAGTTGGTCCAGGATCTCTGATTACGTCACCCCGGATGCGCCTGTTCCACAACGTTCATTTCGAACAGCTGGTAATTTAGTTCACCGAACTCACTCAAACGTGTCTTGGTATTTGAAGTCAACTTGTCCATCGATTTGGGGATTTGATGGGTAAATAAATTGTATTCAGGTATAATGACAGGTTGAAAAGTTACCGATCACTGATCTATCACAATTCTTTTCTATAAGTGACAAGTCATTGTCAGCATGAGCTGAACTGAAGACAACATTTGCTACCTAAATATAATTAATAGTAACTTGTAACTGAAGGGAGTAAATAAATTAACCTCTGGAACCCAGCAATCAATGGATATTGTTGAAGGACACTCTCTATTCTTCATTGTTCAGTCAGTCAAGACAAAAAAAAACGTTTCAATCAACTATTGATCTCTTGAAAAAAAAAAAAAAAAATAGGTCAGCTGACATTCACTTAATCTTGCCAGTATACAGTTTACACGGACCTTCAATAGAAAAACTACGAGTAGAAAATGTTCAACACGAGATTATATTTAACATTTACTCACGTAATGTTCTACAAGGAATCACAAGTCCTTAAACTAATTGAATAGGTAACATGACAGCGAGCTATTAAAATAAAGTTGATGTTGAACGGGTTCCTTCATGTCAAGATAACAGGAAATGTGAGTAAATGAAAAGGAAATTAAACCCATTGGAAAGGAAGTGACACCGACGGACAACAAATTTGCATACTGGACGTAAATTACTGATCGAGAATTTTTGCACGTATCTGTACAAACAAATTAATTTTAGTTGACGTGTAGAGATACCTATACTGTTACTTCGTTCTCTTACGAAAATTTCACATAAGGTTGTTGTTTAGGGAATAATCGTCAAATACTTTAGTTAATTACCCAAAATGCATAAACAAACACTGAAGCGGAAAAATTATCGATGTTACACTGGGGGAAAATATCCCATTGACATCCTAGAGACAAATTGTGATCACCAGAGCTAGTGTGATAGTGTTCGTAAATATGCCACCCTTTGATTAACAATAATATGTTTTAGTTTTATTCTGTAGGTCGAAGCATACACGTTTGTACAGTAGGTAAGAAATGGATGTATAAGATTAATACACAAGATTTTTTGAGACAATTTCGAATTTTGTAAAGGATGCCACACGGTCCGGTTTATTTCGTGGCAACTGAAAAGACTTGGTATTCCCAGTAAGTCTCTGGTCTACCATTACACCGATAAACTCTGTTTCTGCAGTATTGCCTATCTCCCAATTTGAGCAGTGTGTTAGGAATGAATACCTTCCCCATCCTGAAAAATATCCTGACCTGCATCTTACCGTCATTTAGCGTCGACTGGAATGATGTGAACCAGGTTTAAATGTGTACTAAATTTATACTTCATATCAGTGATTGAGATTTCTTCCGGTTAGTACCATTTGGTATCATCTTAATAAGGATAGAAGACAACCTGACGTTAGTGTTTACGATGTAATTAATGTAAAGAAGGAAAAGTTCTAGTCGATCCTCACAACGAAAACAATGATGGATGATTAAGTAATATGTAAAAAACTGAAACGTAGCTAGAATACAAATTATTAGTTAAAATTATGTTGGTCATATTTATCTCTCGCTAAGTTTTTGTTTCCCATAAATATTGATCCAAATTTGGAAGAAATGAAATATCAAACTTCATTCTTCGTTTCTCAATTTGCGTGAGTCGCTGTACACGTTGAGGAGAAATCGTCAGGGTGCAGGACTGGGCATAAATTACAGCACAGTGAAAGAAATATGATACCAAAACATGTCATTTAATTTCAATCCCCGTTCCTGGAGGGCTCAGTATCCTCCTGCTTTCTCTATTGCAGACAATGCTTACGGTTCATTGGCTGAGGTCTGTGGTGATGCTTCGGTTGCCACACACCGCTAGACAATGAGCAGTCGCAGCTTGCCACTACCCGTGACAACCTGCACCACTTCCTTGATTTCCTCATACTTCAACAATTAGAGACGAAAATAAATGTTCGGGTTTCCTGTTTTTTATTTGAAACGAGTGTGTATTTTTTCAATTAGTTAACTCAAAATTTTGTGCTCTACTTCGAATAGAATGATCCAAAACAACATACATTTCAGATGAAACGATTTCTTCAATTTGAATGGTTGTGGCCTTGTGGTTGAATGTTCCAGTTTGTCCGCAGGTTGAGACTGGCTCGAAATGGACTATTTTTCTGAGAAAACAGCGTGGATGACCTCATGGGCAGCTGGTACACGCTGTGTTTGTAATTTTCTTATTTGTCGCCGGATCTTGACGACGGGGCAATTTTATACTACAAGCAGCGGTTGAACCAAGCGATTTGACGTTATCTCAGATCCACATGTACTCCACCTGTACCAAGATATGCGTTGGCGGACCAATATGATCGCCAAAGTATGATGGAATAGATTTATTCGCTTGCTGATCCCTGCACATGGTGATCCTTGTTCAACGTGCATGGCCAAACCAATGTGTTAATCAAATTGCTGAAGTTTGACAACATGTGTATGGAAAGAAATGTCACGGAGCCCAGATCAACTGCGCTGATGCACGGGAGTATAAACCTAATTCGTAGGTGACGCACTGCGGAAATTGTCGAGGAACAGAATGTGTACCAGCTGATCGGGGATATAGAGCTGTAGATTTCCGAAAAAAAAAATTGATTTTGAACACCTACAGTTACGGTTGTGCTCACCACGATGAGATTCTTCACAAAATCTACAATTTGTAACCATCGTTTGGACGTTGTAATGAATTGTGTTAGCAAACACACGGTATTTGACCACGATGGAAGTAATAAGGCAGTGCTGCTATACTTGGTTAGCATTTAAATGTGAAGACAAGATGTCAAAAACGTGAATTTTGCATTATACAGACAGCACGCGTAATAAAAAGGCGAAGTCATCGAAATTACAAATAACTGGTGGAGTTGTCCGTCGCTTCGCTGACATTGGAATTCCACAATCTTAGTCTGAAATGAAATCGGCCTTGTCTTCTGTTTCCTGTCTTTGCCTCTCTCCTCCATTCTTCTGTCCATAACCCTCTCTCCCATCTCTCGTCATTACCCCCTGCCTTCCATTTCTCGTCCATGTCTCCTGTCTCCCATCTCTTGTTCCTGCCCCCTGTCTCCCAACTCGTCCCTAATAGTATATTGTCATGATTACCAGGTAGTGTCACTTGACTTAACAATATATTGTCATGATTACCAGGTAGTGTAACTTGACCTAACAATATATTGTCATGATTACCAGGTAGTGTCACTTGACCTAACAATATATTGTCATGATTACCAGGTAGTGTAATTTGACCTAACAGTATATTGTCATGATTACCAGATAGTATCACTTGACTTAACAATATATTGTCATGATTACCAGGTAGTGTAACTTGACCTAACAATATATTGTCATGATTACCAGGTAGTGTCACTTGACCTAACAGTGTATTGTCTTGATTACCAGGTAGTGTCACTTGACCTAACAGTGTATTGTCATGATTACCAGGTAGTGTCACTTGACCTAACAGTGTATTGTCATGATTACCAGGTAGTGTCACATGACCTAACAGTGTATTGTCACGATTACCAGGTAGTGTCACATGACCTAACAGTGTATTGTCATGATTACCAGGTAGTGTCACTTGACCTAACAGTGTATTGTCATGATTACCAGGTTGTGTCACTTGAACTAACAGTGTATTGTCATGATTACCAGGTAATGTTACTTAACCTAACTTATTGTACTTATTTTTTTATTAATCTGTGGTTCAATATACATTTTATTTTGACATCACATATTGAACAATGGAAGATAGAGGGTCATCCATCAATATCCATTGATTGGTGGGATCTAAATGTAAATTTTTGTATTGCCCTAACTTGCACGGTATTAGGAAGTAGCAAATGTTGATACATAATATGTGTCTATTGTGATATTGTCAAAAAATGTATTACTGTCATATTACTTGAATATATTTCAAATCCTTGCATCCTAAAAATCCCGTTAAGTGCCATAATTTGTAACCGTCTATAATACTGTATGCGGACACGACTCTACAATTCTGCTGTAGGATACGAGATCATTTAGGATACCATGGTGGATATGGTGTGATAGTTGGACACCATGGGGTGGTTAACGTATAATTAATAACACGTACGTTTGCCCCGCAGGTTACAACTACGTACCACAGAATAATACGTACGTTTGCCCCGCAGGTTAGAAAAAAGTTCTTATGCCCCGCGGGTTAGAAATACGTGCTCTTAAGTTAGGTTAGGTTAGGTAGGAAGGTACCAACAATATGCTCGTAACGTAGCCACCAAATATATCCAGCTGCACGCAACATAACGGCACAAAGCCACAATCCCGCCATATCTAACTGAACCAGCATGTACACCATAGTATACATTTCGATTTCGTACCATACTCCAATGCTGTCCAACAAATCTATTTTCTGAGACGCCAGAAAGCCTCCTGTTCCGTTGCCTATATTATTACACAGAGGTTTGAATATTTCGCACAAAAATATGCTATGCGTTTTGTTTATAAATCATTGGCATCAAAAATGTTCCTCAAAATTGCTCGGATGTCTGAAGGGCAATCTTGGGATCACGTTTCCAAACACCTCAGAGCTCGGAACAACGTGTCTTGTGTGGTATGGCAGTCAAACACATCAGGGCAACGGGACTTGTGTGATATGGCAGTCAAACACGTCAGAGGTCAGAGAAACGTGTTTTGTGTGGTATGGCAGTCAAACACATCAGGGCAACGGGACTTGTGTGATATGGCAGTCAAACACGTCAGAGCAACGGGACTTGTGTGGTATGACAGCCAAACACGTCAGAGGTCAGAGAAACGTGTCTTGTGTGGTATGGCAGTCAAACACGTCAGAGCAACGGGACTTGTGTGGTATGACAGCCAAACACGTCAGAGGTCAGAGAAACGTGTCTTGTGTGGTATGGCAGTCAAACACGTCAGAGCAACGGGACTTGTGTGGTATGACAGCCAAACACGTCAGAGGTCAGAGAAACGTGTCTTGTGTGGTATGGCAGTCAAACACGTCAGAGCAACGGGACTTGTGTGGTATGACAGCCAAACACGTCAGAGGTCAGAGAAACGTGTCTTGTGTGGTATGGCAGTCAAACACGTCAGAGCAACGGGACTTGTGTGGTATGACAGCCAAACACGTCAGAGGTCAGAGAAACGTGTCTTGTGTGGTATGGCAGTCAAACACGTCAGAGCAACGGGACTTGTGTGGTATGACAGCCAAACACGTCAGAGGTCAGAGAAACGTGTCTTGTGTGGTATGACAGTCAAACACGTCAGAGCAACGGGACTTGTGTGGTATGACAGCCAAACACGTCAGAGGTCAGAGAAACGTGTCTTATGTGGTATGGCAGTCAAACACGTCAGAGCTGAGAGAAATGTCTCTTGTGTGGTATGACAGTCAAACACGTCCGAGGTCAGAGAAACGTGTCCTGTGTGGTATGGCAGCCAAACACCTCAGAGCAACGTATCTTGTGTAGTATGGCAGCCAAGCACGTCAGAGCTCAGAGAAACGTGTCTGTGATATGACAGCCAAACACCTCAGAACAACGCGTCTTGTGAGGTAGGCAGCCAAACTCGTCAGAGCTCAAAGCAGCGTGTCTTGTGTGGTATAACAGAAAATTGATCTCTATAATGAATAAATTAATTCATAAATTTGAGTCCATTGGCCGTAGTTCGATCGCGAATAAAGATTACGTTCACGATGCGACGTGGGCGAGTTACTAGAGTTTTTTGAGTACAACGAAAGTTGATCAACAAATGAGTCCAACTTCCCTGACCAGCTGCCTCGGGAGGTGGAGAATTGCTTTGTAGCTATGATACGGCAAAATAAACGAGGGACAAAGCGTGCTTCACATGTTCATGGGGGTATAGAAGCTGACATCATTTAAAAAAATGGTGCATCTCGAACGCACCTACCGAAGTGCACAGCATCTGAACAGGTGGCGCATCTCAGAGATACGTTCAGGTGCATTTGCGATGACGTAAAAAAAACTGGAACAAATGCGTATGGGAGTATAGGATTGTAGCGTTGTCTAGATACACCGCGAATCAACATGTCACAGATCATGTACCAGCTGCCTGTTGGATTATGGTACCAGCAGCTACTCTGACAAGCTGATGCATCTCGAGAGCACCTACAGGCAAACATCTGACCTGACCGGGCATCTCGAGAGCACCTACAGGCAAACATCTGACCTGACCGGGCATCTCGAGAGCACCTACAGGCAAACATCTGAATTGACCGGACTACGATCAGTGGGTGCCGCAGAGGTCACCACTTGCCGGTCGACGTTGTAAATGCATTATCAAGGTGACAATATTTGTCGTCTTGTTACAATTCAATCAGTTATTGTTTTGATATAAGTCTTTAATGTGTTTAGTATCCCGGAAACACCTTGGTCGTCGGCATGAGCAGCATTTGACAAGATTGTATTATTAGAGAACTGGAATATGTGTGAAAGATAGGAGCAAAAGAACGCATGGGAACCATCCTAGTATGAAATGGAAGCATTTACAATTCATTTATTTTTGACAGCCTAACATTAGTAACAGCATATCATTGTTAACAGCCTAACATTGTTAGGAGCCTAACAATGTTCACAGCAAAACATTCTTAACAGCCTAATATTAATAACAACATATCATTGTTAACAGCCTAACATTGTTAGCAGCCTAACAATGGTCACAGCCATTGTTAGTGATAACAGCCCAATAGTGCTAACAGCCCAACATTGACAACAGCTAAGCAATGTTCACAGCCTAATAGTGTTAACAGCCCAACATCGTTACCAACCTAATAATAACAGCATGTCTTTGTTAACAGCCTAACATTGTGAACCGTAAGTGTTAACAGCCTATCATCGTTAACAGCCAAACAGTACCAAAATATCACATGTGAAATAATCACCAATATCGACTGATATTTTGCAAATATAATTTGAATCATCGAAGAGTGAATACTGAAAAATAAATAAATAAGTTCGTTAATATTTATAATCCTTTGGTGTTTCATGCATACTCGTTTTGCAGTATGTATTTCTAACAATAAAAATTTACGTTCGAGTGTAGCAGATAAACTGACCATCAACCTGATTCAGCAACTACGCTGACCATTAACCTGATTCAGCAACTACGCTGACCATTAACCTGATTCAGCAACTACGCTAACCATTAACCTGATTTAGCAACTAGACTGACCATTAACCTGATTCAGCAACTACGCAAGACATTAACCTAATTCATCAACTACACTGACCATTAGCCTGATTCAGCAACTACGCTAACCATTAACCTGATTCATCAACTACACTGACCATTAACCTAATTCAGCAACTTCGCTGACCTTTGACCTGATTCTGCAATTACACTGACCATTAACCTGATTCAGCAACTACGCTGACCATTGATCTGATTCTGCAATTACACTGACCATTAACCTGATTCAGCAACTACGCTAGTTATTAACCTGATTCAGCAACTACGCTAACTATTAACATGATTCTGCAACTACACTGACCATTATCTTGATTCAGCAACTAAGCTGACCATTGATCTGATTCTGCAATTACACTCACCATTAACCTGATTCAGCAACTACGCTGACCATTGATCTGATTCTGCAATTACACTGACCATTAACCTGATTCAGCAACTAGGCTAGCCATTAACCTGATTCAGCAACTACGCTAGCCATTAACCTGATTCTGCAACTACACTGACCATAAACCTGATTCAGCAACTACACTGACCATTAACATGATTCAGCAACTACGCTGAACATTGATCTGATTCTGTAATTACACTGACCATTAACCTGATTCAGCAACTACGCTGACCATTAATCTGATTCTGCAATTACACTGACCATTAACGCCTCCTGCGTGACATTAGAGTCTAGGAATTATCGCCTAATGACGCAACGGTTCACAATAACCTCATGAGAACAAATCCGTCCAAATGTTCCAATCAAGGTCTCGTCGGCAGCTCGCGACTCTTCTACTTCATGTGATCGATTGACTTCTTGTTCTTTGTATGGTTATTCTTTAACGCCTGTGTTTTTTACTCCTCTGTATTCAATACTTTTTCGTAATTTTTCACTATTTTCATGTGATTTTTTATCTAGATGGGATTCTACATCGGTTTTAGGTTTCGAAATGAGAGGTCAGAATTCTTTGGCTGACGTTTGAGGTCAAAGAAGAACTCAAAAATCTCCAGAAAATGCATTGGAAATTGTGACACATCAATCAAACAATTCCCTATGTTGATTTCGGTTATCATTCACTGAGGCAGAAAAGGGCGGGATCGAGACGGCTTCCAAGAGCAGCTCGCGTCGGCCTCAGGCTGTTGGGAGGCTAACGCATTAAGACGCAAGCGCACGGCAAACCACGCTAATAGCTTGACATCGTTCTAATTACTGCAAGCAGGAAGCAAGCAAAAGTTTCCGCTGTTAAGGGAATATATATAAAGCAATGAAAAGGAATACCAAACTAAGTATGAAAATCATATTTTAATAGAAATCAGACGTTTCGGACTATCCATAACCCATCATCAGTGAGTTGAAAACTGCAGGAGAAACAATACAGAAAGTGATAGAGACTATGTATCTTCATTTGTGAATGCGGTAAGAATATGAGAAAAAAATGAAATTCCAATACTAAAAATGGCAATAATAAGGCCAAGTTACAACTCATATGCAGTTGACCCTACCTACCCTACTGGGAGATAACCCCGCTACATTACTTTATTTTAATTGACCGCTAATTGATAATCATTTATTGAGGGCAGTCACAGTATAAAGTGAATTGATTCAAGACCGCTGAGAATGAGGGTTGATAGAAAAGTCTAAGCATGAAAAATTATCAAGCTTCGTGGATGATTATTAATAAACGAGTGTTCTCTAATGGAAGATTGTTCAGGTTTTGTCAACGGTCCATCTGCTTGGAAAGGGGTACTCTGCTTGGAAAGGGGTACCCTGCTTGGGAAGGAACACCCTGCTTGGAAAGGGGTACCCTGCTTGGGAAGGGGTACCCTGCTTGGAAATGGGTACCCTGCTTGGAAAGGGGTACCCTTGTGACTGTAACACGTGTATTTATACATAACCGACAGACTCATTGGCACTGGAGGCTTCTTTTCAATTTAACTTTAAAATGAGTTTTACCCCACAAATTTCGCCTTACCAGTACCTAAGAAAAACATTCAAAATTGGTTCATATATATATATATATATATATATATATATATATGCGTCTTTTTGTCTCTATTTTTCATCTACCAACATTTGAATTAAATCGATTAAGCAGTGTATGTCTGTGCAAATGTAATCAAATTCGTCTATTTTGGACCAACCCACGTTAACTGTTTTCATATCAATTTTTATATTGTTGATATAGTCTCTAAGAGTTCATTATTTTAGCATTAAACATTTAAACTTATAATAATTTTGTTAAACAAACACAATTGGTCAACAGGTATTCAATTCTACTTTTCGATATAAGAGCCATGGTGACTGATGACGTCTAACAGCCTAGCGTTAGCCGATTTAGTCTGTCTCTTAACTGCAGAGGAAGGGATTGGTTAGTCGATTTAGTCCGTCTCATGACTGTGGAGGAAGGGATTGGATAGTCGATTCAGTCTATCTTCTGACTGTGATCCTCAGCTCCACCAGAGCCTCAACGCGAGTCATAATAGGCTCCCCCATAGAGCTCTATGATCATGGATTCCAGTAGGCTCGCACGCCTCGGTGTGCGAGAAAAAAAAACAACGGTTTTAAAG
The DNA here is from genome assembly GCA_016164225.1 of Gammarus roeselii. Taxonomy (NCBI): domain Eukaryota; kingdom Metazoa; phylum Arthropoda; class Malacostraca; order Amphipoda; family Gammaridae; genus Gammarus; species Gammarus roeselii. Next base: position 10,051 of record SDVV010033314.1, read on the forward strand.
TTAGAAACATGCGAAACTTTAGCGATGTCAGACGCACGCTGGTGTTCATAAGAAAAACGATTAGACGGAACGGACCTTCGCTTCCAATCATTTAGAACTTCATGAGTAATATGTACGAACGCTAGTGCGCGCAGGTAGCATCGTCGAGATAGTGCAAGGTTCACGGCTACACGGACAAAGTCAACTCCGACAGCAACGCAACACAATGTTTACAGCTACGCGGTCTAGTTAAGTAGAGGTACAATTTAGTTTTTCAGGTAAAATAAAGACTTTGACGAAACGAATCCCCGCCTCCAACCACTCAGAACTCAAAGAATATCATGCACGCGCGCCAGTGCGCACAAATAGTATCGTCGATATTGGTACAAGGTCTATGGCTTCACGGATTAGATTAACTTCAACCACAACGCGTCACAAGGTTTATAGCTACGCAGCCCAGGTCAACCCCAGAAACTACAAATGGTTCGCGCACGCGCGAGCGAGCACAGACTGGAGAAAAAAACACCTATTCACAAAATCACGAACAGAAACTCACGCACAAATTCCCTAGCATTATATATTATACATGATAAAATTGTGGATCATGAAGAAAGTAAGGGCAGGTTCGTCACGGGCAGAAAAACTGCTCTGATTAAGGATTTCACACTCATTGTTTAAGGGGATAGGGTGGGGGGGGCAGAGGTCCCTCGGGTCCCAATAGAGCCAGACAAATCCCGGAGGGTAACCCCAGACCCCCCAGGTCTCCCCGAGCTCCCCGGGTCCCTCGAGAGCCCTCGTCTCAGCTCATTTCGGCTTGTCTCGAATCATTTCGGCCAGTCTCGACTCGTCGCAACCAACTCAACTTGCCCCAACATGTTTGGACTGATCTCAGCGCACCTCGACCAGCCTCGAAGCGGCTCTCCCCCTCTGCGGTAGTGATCATGTGGACTTCAATAATAAATTTTTTCACTGAATTTGATTTGATTTGGTCCTCATTTCCACCAGAGCCTCAACGTGAGTCATAATAGGCTCCCCCGTAGGGCTCGACGATCATTGATTAAAGCAGGCTCGCACGCCTAAGTGTGCGAGGAAAAAACAAAACAACGCTTTCAACGTTGGAAAAAAGTGAAAGTTTTAGCAATAACAGACGCACGCTGGTGCGCAAAAGAAAAAACGCTTACTCGAAACGGACCTCCGCTTCCAATCTTTTAAAACATTAAGTGAGATATGTACGCACCCTAGTGCGTACAGGTAGCATCAAGATTAATACGTCAGCGGCCACAC
>SDVV010033315.1:0-11313 GCA_016164225.1 Gammarus roeselii
AGGAGACCAGTTGCCATCAAGCCAGCAGCGCCTCTATATAGCGAGGACACCAGTTGTCATTAGGCCAGCAGCGCCTATATATAGCGAGGAGACCATTTGCCATCAAGCCAGCAGCGCCTCTATATAGCGAGGACACCAGTTGCCATTACGCCAACAGCGCCTCTATATAGCGAGGACGCCAGTTGCCATTAGGCCAGCAGCGCCTCTAAATAGCGAGGGCACCAGTTGTCATTAGGCCAGCAGCGCCTCTATATAGCGAGGACACCAGTTGTCATTAGGCCAGCAGCGCCTCTATGAAGCGAGGGCACTAGTTGCCAATATACCAGCAGCGCCTCTATATAGCGAGGACACCAGTTGCCATTAGACCAGCAGCGCCTCTGTATAGCGAGGACACCAGTTGCCATTAGACCAGCAGCGCCTCTATATAGAGAGCACTCATGCAGCGCTTGGACCTGAAGAGTCTATATAGTGGGTACTAATGGAACGTTGAGGGCAGTAGCACCTCTACACTGTGAATACTCACTCATGATGCTCATTGGTGAATAACGCCTCTAGAGGCGTGCATGCGGACCAGCAATCCATAAAAGGAACAATTGTCAACAGATTCCACTGAATCGATAACTTCTCCACAAAGGAGCGTATCCAAAGATTTTGGACTTTTGATTGCCAGATGAGATTTTATCTACTGCTAACCTGACACGATGTTGCGGTAGTTGTGATGAAGTCTCAAAAACGACTAACTATTCAGATTTATGTATATTTGTTTTGTTCCATGTCATTCTCGGTGTGGTTCGCAATAGATATCATGAATTGTAATAATTTATTTCAACGCATACAACTTCTGTTTTATGAACTAACCTGTGATCCAACGCTGTACATTGCCACAACATCAACCCAGTCAGACCTAACAGTCGGACGATCGTACGATTAAAGTCGATTACCGTCGGCCACCGATGTTATTGCCTCTAAAACTCCCCCAGTAGCCGACGATAGCGCACAAGTAACGCCTAATCGTAGTCGGGACTGCACGTTTCTGTTTCAGTTGTTGAATGGGACGTTTCTACTATACTATCAACGATATTCTAAGCCAATTGATTTAGAACACCATCATTTACCGTAGCATATCATCAGTGAAAATTTTACCGACGACATCATTTACCGTAGCATATCATCGTTGGCAATACTACCGACGACATCATTTACCGTAGCATATCATCATTGGCAATACTACCGACGAAGAAGACCAATGACCGACGATATAAAATTATTGACTGGGCCAGTCAAACGATATCATTGGTCAATTAAGAGAATCATCAGTTTTGGTGTTGATCGTCGGCCAATCCGACTGTAGTTAGTCGATAGACTGTCATGTAGCGAAAGACTAATCGATATCACGAATATCCGGATCGACGTGCTATTCCGACTGTTAATTTATAGGGCGTATTTTTTGTGATATTTTTTCATCTTCGAGGAGAACCGACCTCAAACGATGGTATTCTTCCCTCGGGGCTATTGATTGTCAGCTCAGCGATGATAGTCTAGTCAACGGTACTCGCCGGCCGATATCTTCAAAAGTCGGTTGATTAAGCATTGGAAAATAAATGAAGCTCGATTGTAAGATGTTACCATCAATGAGCTTCACGATATAACATGAAGCCCGACGATAATGTCAGAGTGGGAAGCATCAATGAGAGAAAAAAATGCAAACCGATCATTCATGCTTAGATCGCATGATCTAGTAGAACTCTTTTGGATGCGTACTGAGTGACCAGGATTAATGTCTGTAAAATCGTTGGAAAGTGTTCCACAGTCGACCACGCATAACTTCTTTACGCATAGAGGTTCAAGAATAACACAAAGTTTCAAGGGAAGTTGTAAACAACGAAACAATAAAAAAAATCGAGTCACGGAACGACAAATTCTTTCAGAATCGCCTCAAATTTGCTTCCACGTGTAGCACGCTTCAGAAACATTGTCCTGCATTAGTGCCCGCATGTTAGTCTAAAATGGGCCTGCCATTGACACCAGTACGGTAAAATAGTGCCCACATCGGCACTGGAACGGTAAGAATCATGTCCGGCATTAGAACCTGCACGTTGCAAATCTGTATTTAGCGTGGGTTTAACAAGGAATGAAACCGAGACAATCTGGAATGAGCATAATGGGTCGGGGGTGTTTTGTTCAGGTAATGATTTAATGTGTATTGCGTATGATCGTAAAAGCTATTAACTCAGCTGCCCTTCCCTTTCTTGATCCTTCACTACAGATACTACACGATACACGATGCTCGCATTGAGGCAACCTAGTTTGGGTCAACAGTCCTGTTGTAATATGTATTTGAGTTAAATTCCATAAATGTCCATCTGTAAACAATCATCATTCCCACAACGCCAATTCAATCAAATGTCGTCTATGTGCGCATCCGTACAATCCGTGCTGGGACGGCGCATCCATACAATCCGTGCTGGGACGGCGCATCCGTACAATCCGTGCTGGGACGGCGCATCCGTACAATCCGTGCTAAGACGGCGCATCCGTACAATCCGTGCTGAGACGGCGCATCCGTACAATCCGTGCTTGGACGGCGCATCCGTACAATCCGTGCTAAGACGGCGCATCCGTACAATCCGTGCTGAGACGGCGCATCCGTACAATCCGTGCTGGGACAGCGCATCCGTACAATCCGTGCTGAGACGGCGCATCCGTACAATCCGTGCTGGGACGGCGCATCCGTACAATCCGAGCTGAGACGGCGCATCCGTACAATCCGTGCTGGGACGGCGCATCCGTACAATCCGTGCTGGGACGGCCCATCCTTACAATCCGTGCTGGGACGGCGCATCCGTACAATCCGTGCTGAGACGGCGCATCCGTACAATCCGTGCTGGGACGGCGCATCCGTACAATCCGTGCTGGGACGGCGTGTAGGTCTCGCGCCATGTACGTTCCATTGTGTGCAAGTCTCCCAGCCCAGGCGTGTGCGTGTGCCAGGATGGAGTCATAACCCTCTCCTAAAAACCAGCGACAAGGAGTGGGCGGAGAGCAGGCCGTTAGAGGGGAGGCCTACTCAACCCTCCTCTCTCCCCACACACCACCTTCTTCCTCCTGGGGTCTGATCCCCCTCCTCCTCTCTTTCTATCTCCACTTTGTACAAGATTTATTGAGTGCACGTAGCTTGGGCTTCTCATGCCTACTTAACTCAGCGCCACTTAGTTAGCTCCTCTCCTTATCTAGTCTTACAACCGATCGTGGCTGAAGAAACGGAGAGGAGAAAGGGATTCTTTATCCTTGACAAGAGATATGAACCTATTGGTTCTAAACAGCTTAGTGATAATACGTGACACGATTTGCAGCCAGATATAAGACGATAACTGCAACCAGATCTGATGTGATAACAGCAACCAGATCTAAGGTGATAACTGCAACCAGATCTAATGTGATAACGGTAACCAGATCTAAAATGATAATGCAACCAGTTCTAAAGGGATCACTGATTGAGTAGCTCCCCTTATACGATCGCTGTAGAACCTCAAATATTTGGTTAAACAGAGGATCGCTGGCTTGTGGAGAATGACAGCATTTTCACTGTTCCCTGATGATCTGCCTAAATAGTATATAGCGTCAAATCGGTAACTGTAAATCATTGCAATAACGATTCAGCACACACCGTGAGTTGAATCGTGTTTACCACGGCCAGACTACAGCACACACCGTGCGCTGAATCGTGTTTATCGCAGCCAGACTGCAGCACACACCGTGAGTTGAATCGTGTTTATCACGGCCAGACTACAGCACACACCGTGCGCTGAATCGTGTTTATCACAGCCAGACTGCAGCACATACCGTGCGCTGAATCGTGTTTATCACAGCCAGACTGCAGCACACACCGTGCGTTGAATCGTGTTTATCACAGCCAGACTGCAGCACACACCGTGAGCTGAATCGTGTTTATCACAGCCAGACTGCAGCACACACCGTGCGCTGAATCGTGTTTATCACAGCCAGACTGCAGCACACACCGTGCGCTGAATCGTGTTTATCACAGTCAGACTGCGGCACACACCGTGAGCTGAATCGTGTTTATCACAGCCAGACTGCAGCACACACCGTGCGGTGAATCGTGTTTATCACAGCCAGACTGCAGCACACACCGTGCGCTGAATCGTGTTTATCACAGCCAGACTGCAGCACACACCGTGAGCTAAATCGTGTTTATCACAGCCAGACTGATGTTCTGTGAAGCGCTGCGTCTGGCAGAACAGCTTCTTCATAATGTGATCATCTCGAGTGAGAGTAGAGAGGGCGGACCAGTGAGCTCCGAGTAAACGTCATTATTCAATAGAAATGGAACACTTCAAACTAGAGGAAGCGCATTAAAATAATGGAATTACCTTGAAAAAACTCATGTCAAAATTCCTATTGTTGAGAAGTTATCAAAAAAATAAACCCATCAATACATTACCAGGCTTAAATTCAAACTTCAACAAAATGTTACTGCTGACAAAAACTATGTTTTCCTAAATATTGCTACTTGCAGTCATCAGGCCCAAAGTTGCTGCCGGAACTTTTCAGGTGAAAAGTTCCGGCAGCATATGATATCTTTTGGGTGTGTATAAAGGAAACCAAGGATTGCTCATTGATAAAATCATTCCCATGGCTGTGCTTCATTTTATACGTAATTCTGTGCAGCAAAATGTTCTCTTTCCTCAACAAGATCGTCTATGTGTTGTCAACAGAGCATCTCAGACCCTCTCCTCGACAAAGCAGCTTGTCTAGCAATGATAGGTGCTGGCCAAACAGACCATTTCCTCAAAAAGGCTAGATTTGTGGTGTCTACAAAAGTAGCTCGTCCAGCACGAATGGCAGCTTGCCAAGCAGACTCTACATCAAAATCATCCGCATGTTGTCAGCAAAGATGTTTGACTCGCAGCGTTGGGTGCTAGCCGAGCAGACCTTCTCCTCAACAAGGTCATCCCCGTCTCGTCAACAAAGCCGTCTGTGCGTCAACACTGTCCAGCAGCGTTGGGTGATAGCTAAGCAGACCTTCTCCTCAACAAGGTTATCCCCGTCTCGTCAACAAAGCCGTCTGTGCGTCAACACTGTCCAGCAGCGTTGGGTGCTAGCTGAGCAGACCTTCTCCTCAACAAGGTCATCCCCGTCTCGTCAATACAGCCGTCTGTGCGTCAACACTGTCCAGCAGCGTTGGGGGCTAGCTGAGCAGACCTTCTCCTCAACAAGGTCATCCCCGTCTCGTCAACACAGCCGTCTGTGCGTCAACACTGTCCAGCAGCGTTGGGTGCTAGCTGAGCAGACCTCCTCCTCAATATGGTCATCCCCGTCTCGTCAACACAGCCGTCTGTGCGTCAACACTGTCCAGCAGCGTTGGGTGCTAGCTGAGCAGACCTTCTCCTCAACAGGGTTATCGTCGTCTCAACAAAGCAACTCGTCCAATAATGCTGGCTGCTGGTCAAGCAGTCCCCCTATTTTGTCACTTCAGCAGCAAGAAACATTGCCTACAAAGTCAGTTCTAACACTGATTGCTAACATTTCGTCAGATATAAATTCTGTAAAATGGTAATAAGCTTCTGAACATCAAAGAACAATGAGATTCCAAGAAATACTGCTTCGGCAATAAGTGACTAAATAACTCCGCTTGCACTCTTATAATACAAACTCAAGACACGTTCGAAATAAACAGTTGAACGATAGCGGTTCAACCAGTCGATGGAGGACATCTTATTGGTTGAGGGAAGATATTTTCAAGTTGTCATCAAGTATCACACTCTCTAACGAACGTCTGAAGAACCAATTCGTGTCGTCGTTATTACTCTAGTGTGGATGTCGAACTATACTCTCTCTAGAAAAGCCACTCTGCGAGAATACAAGGGCAGCATTTTCTTCCCTGCAGAGCAGGAAATATTTCGTCGCTACGACGCTAGGCTGGCCAAAGAGCTGTTGTAACGAGGGCCTGCAGTAGCGAGATAACCGGATTTGCTCCTGATACGATGAGGCCTAAGCCCTCCATCATCCCCCCATCCCCTCTTTTCTCGCCAGTCCACCGCCCCTCCACTCAACATTTGAGCAACCTTCGCATCTCCTCTCTTACTTTAAGTTCTTTTGGGAATAACCACCTCCCACAGCCCCTCTTCCCCAACACACCATTCACGAATGGTCCTCACGCTTAATGACCCTTTCCTCCCCAACCATTTCAATCATTGAAACCGAAACTGTCGCGCAGCTTTTGCTGGTGGGCGACAGTCATGGTAAGATAGACGCTGAGTAACAGGCGACATGTTTTCGGAAGCTGCCGTTAGAATGACCAATAAGTGTCAGCGGTAGCGTAAATGGACGAGGCAAGAGGCTGCGAGTGACGTCCCTGAATATGGGAGAACGTTGATGACGTCACTTGATGTGGCAGAAGGTGGTGGACGACACTGAATGTGGAAGAAGGTAATTGATGTCACTGAATGTGGGCGAAGGTGGTTGACGCCTCCAGATGAGTGTGAAAATGGTTGACGTCATTGATTGTAGGGAAAGGTGGTTGACGTCACTGGATGTGGGAGAAAGTCGTTGACGTCATTGGATGAGAGAAGGTGATTCACATCACTGAATGTGAGAGAAAGTGGTTTACGTCACTGGATGTGGAGGTAGGTGATAGACGTCACTGGACGTAGGAGAAAGTGGTTTACGTCACTGGATGTGGGAGAAGGTCGTTGACGTCACTGGATGAGAAGAAAGGGGCTGACGTCACTGGATGTGGAGGAAGGTGGTTTACGTCACTGGATGTGAGAGAATGTGATTCGCGTCACTGGATGTGGGAGAATATGGTATACGTCACTGGATGTGGAGGAAAGTGGTTTACGTCACTGGATGTGGGAGAAGGTGGCTGACGTCACTAGATGTGGAGAAGGTGATTCACGTCACTGGATGTAGGAGAAAGGGGTTGACGTCACTGGATGTGGGCGAAGGTGGTTTACGTTACTGGATGTGGGAGAAGGGGGTTGACTTCACTGGATGTGGGAAAAGGTGATTCACGTCACTGGATGTGGGAGAAGGTGGTTGACGTCACTGGATGTAGAAAAAAGTGGTTGACATCACTGAATGTGGAAGAAGGTCGTTGACGTCACTGGATGTGAAAGAAGGTGTTTGACGTCACTGGATGTGGGAGAAGGTGGTTGACGTCACTGGATGTGGGAGAAGGTGGTTGACGTCATTGGATGTGAGAGAATGTGTGACGTCCCTGGATGTGAGAGAAGGTAGATGACGTCACTGGATGGAAGAGAAGGTGATTGACGGCCCTGGATGTGAAAAAAGGTGGTTGACGTCACTGGATGTGGGAGAAGGAGATTGACGTCCCTGGATGTGGAAGAAGGTAGTTGACGTCACTGGATGTGGAAGAAGTTGGTTGATGTCACTGGATGTGGAAGAACGTGGTTGACGTCACTGGATGTGAGAGAAGGTGGTCGACGTCACTGGATCTAGAAAAAAGTGGTTGACATCACTGGATGTGAGAGAATTGGGTTGACGTCACTGGATGTAGGAGAAGGTGGTTGACGTCACTGGATTTGAGAGAAGGTAGTTGACACCACTGGATGTGGGAGAAAGTGTTGACGTCACTGGATGTGAGAGAATGTGTTTGACGTCACTGGAAGTAGGAGAAGGTGATTGACATCACTGGGTGTGAGAGCAGGTGGTTAACGTCACATGATATGAGAGAAGGAGGTTGACGTCACAGAATGTGGGAAAAGGTAAATGACGCCACCAGATGTGAGAGAAGGTGGTTGACGTCACTGGATATGGGAGAAGGTGGTTGACGTCACTGGATGTGAGTGAAAGGGGTTAACGTCACTGGATGTGAGAGAAGGTGGTTGACGTCACTGGTTGTGGGAGAAGGTCATTGACGTCATGGGAAGTGAGAGAATGTGGTTGACTTCACTGGATGTGGGAGAAGGTGGTTGACGTCACTGGATGTGAGAGAATGTGTTTGACGTCATTGGATATGGAAGAAGGTAGTTGACGTCACAGGATGTGGGAGAATGTGGTTGACGTCATTGGATGTGAGAGAAGGTGGTTGACGTCACTGGATATGGGAAAATGGGGTTAACATCACTGGATGCAGGAGAAGGTGGTTGACGGCACTGGATGCTGGAGAAGGTGGCTGACGTCACTGTATGTGAGTGATGTGAGCTCTTGTCAATTAAGAAGGAACGCAGAGGTGACATCATTTAGGGTGATTAGTGTTGACTTACGTTAGAGAAGAAGCTGAACACTGTTGATGTCATTTATCGCGAGCAGTGTTGATTTACGTTAATGACGAAGGGAAACAATGTTGACTTACGTTAATGACGGAGGGAAACAGTGTTGACGTCATTTAGCGTGAGCAGAGTAGACATATGCAAATGAAAAAGGAAAACAGTGTTGATATCATTCAACGTGAACAGTGCCGACTTTCGTTGACGATGAAAGAAAAGGTAGAAAACATGTAAAATGGTATGAACGAAATGATTCAACGTCATAGGCGACGGTTAGTCTTGTTTTCTGCTCTGGGAAGCGGCGTGTGACATCATCGGAAGGTTGAGAATAACAATACCAACGTGTGATAGCGACGATATACAATTAACGTGTGGAAGAGATCAGGACAGTGAAAGGCAACAGCGGCAACTGACGCCACGGGCGGGGGAAGGTCATCTTCATGAATGTTGATGGTGACTGACTGTGTCCATTTAGTGAAGATATCATCACAATTCATCGTCTATGATCCCGACGCTGACCCTTGTTGTGAGTGACCAAGTGTTATATGACAAGCAACGGAATGAACACTCTTCAACGAAGACTTGCGGGCCACGTTTGTAGACGAAGAAGTGGAAAGGTTACACTTCAAAAGTTCAAAAACCTAGCTGAGTATCCCTAGAGTACAATGAACCACTGTATCGGTTCGTGTTCCATCTGTTATGCTGTGTTACTGTACAGCTCCACTCCCAAGAGCCTCGTGAATCAACCATCACCAGGGTGTCGTGCGAGGCGCATGGGGGCATCTGAACGGCTGATTGTAACCTCAAGACTTTCTGCATCTTTTTCGACATGTTGGACCAAAATTGCAATACTGGCAAAGGAGACTTGAGAAAAAAATTAAGAGTTCGTGGGGAATATTTTCCCTTTAGGTTGACATTTATGACATACGAATTGTGCCGCTAATGATAAAACACACGTCGGTGAAAGAAGTATTATAACAAGGGGGATTGATGGCCTCTTGAAGGAGAGAAGTATTACACTTATACAAGTCCCTAGTCTCACTGGAGTTTCCTGGATATGTTTTAGCAGCTTCTGGTTCCGTCAACAGGTATCCTAGCTCTGCTCGGATACCTGTTGACGGAACCATTGGAACCGAATGCGGGAACACGATAGGCCTGGAATTACTCATTGGCAGCTCTAGTCGCTGGCCGAGTGCGACTAAGAAAAGTTCGACGGACGTTATCGACTAGGAATCAAAAACGCTGTGCATCATTCAAATCTGTTTTTGCTCAAGTACCTAGGGTAAATATTTTATCGGTTTCCTCGAACTGTCTTCCTGTCGGGCCCTGCTGCTGACACTGGTCTCTGAGCCTACTCTTCACCAGAAGTGAGTGAAAAGACTCCTTGCATTGCAAGATTATTTTTGCGATTTTGAGCTACGGTAGCATTGAATGTGTATTTGCGTGTGGGAATTAATGTAAGAAGCGCCTTGCCATCGCCCACCCCTCGGACTGGGGTATGCAGTCGTGTGGTGTCGCTATCTATTGTGTGGTGTGGTGTCACTATCACCCCTCGGGCTGGGGTATGCAGCCATGTGGTGTCGCTATCACCCCTCGGAGTGGGGTATGCAGCCGTGTGGTGTCGCTATCTATTGTATGGTGTGGTGTCACTATCACCCCTCGGACTGGGGTATGCAGCCGCGTGGTGTCGCTATCACCCCTCGGAGTGGGGTATGCAGCCGTGTGGTGTCGCTATCTATTGTGTGGTGTGGTGTCACTATCACCCCTCGGACTGGGGTATGCAGCCGTGTGGTGTCGCTATCACCCCTCGGAGTGGGATATGCAGCCGTGTGGTGTCGCTATCTATTGTGCGGTGTGGTGTCGTTTTCACACCTCGGAGTGTGGTATGCAGCTGTGTGGTGTCGCTATCTATTGTGTGGTGTGGTGCCGTTATCACACCGTGTGGTGTCGCTATCACCCCTCGGAGTGTGGTATGCAGCTGTGTGGTGTCGCTATCTATTGTGTGGTGTGGTGTCGCTATCACACCGAGTGGTGCCGCTATCACCCCTCGGAGTGTGGTATGCAGCTGTGTGGTGTCGCTATCTATTGTGTGGTGTGGTGTCGCTATCACACCGAGTGGTGCCGCTATCTATTTCATTCAGTGAAAAGTTCAGAACAGTTTATGTCAGAGTCTATATAAGAAGCACAGTAGTCCTCCCACCTAACGAACATTAGTGTGGAGCCCAATTGGTCAAGTCGAAATTTTTTGTTAATGGGTAAGGGTTTCATGCAACGATAATGCATGAAACGAAGATTTTTCCGTTATCTGAGGGATGTCGAAATGTTAACAAACGCTACTTACTACCCAATTGGCATTGCCAACTGGGTAGTGGCCGCTTCGAGAGGTTTCAAAAAGCAGGACGTGCGTCTCGGTCGAAGCAAGCCCCTTTGTTCACCGCTCTCGACAGCCCAAGGAAAATATTATGACGTGACGAACAAGCGTTCAAAAGTGTTCGTTGACAAAGAATTTCGATCGGTGGGTGGTTTAATGTATTCGGCGGAACTTAAGTAGAATCAGATGCAAAAATGAAGCAGGCAGAAATTAAAACGTAACCATCTCCAAAGCTTGTACGAGTTACCCTACTTGTTGATGACACGGTACCCTCCATAGCCCACCCCATTTGCCCACACAACCCCCTATGCGAATCACCCACACCAAACTGAAACTCCTCCCGTAATGGCAACAGTGCCGAACACTGTTATAAGGGGACAATAGACACTGTTATAGGGGACAATAGACACTGTTATAGGGAACAATAGACACTGTTATAGGGGTCAATAGACACTGTTATAGGGGTCAATAGACACTGTTATAGGGGTCAATAGACACTGTTATAGGGGTCAATAGACACTGTTATAGGGGTCAATAGACACTGTTATAGGGAACAATAGAAACTGTTATAGGGGTCAATAGACACTGTTATAGGGGTCAATAGACACTGTTATAGGGGTCAATAGACACTGTTATAGGGGTCAATAGACACTGTTATAGGGGTCAATAGACACTGTTATAGGGAACAAT